>JABASH010000099.1:0-61545 GCA_019776445.1 Tomocerus maximus
GTTCCTGAGAAGGATGTCGGTGAAGTACTATTTCATATTATACGTACATGGGGTGCTAGAATAAGAATTACTTATTAAATTGCAAAGCTCAAACTCCTCCGTTTCATGCGCTGTTTTTGTAGGATTTCGAGTTGAGCAGACGTAAAGAGGGCGAAAGAGCGTGTTTTTTTCACATATGCCAACATTAACTGTAACAACATTAATGTCATACATAACCCGATATCTGTGTTGTAGTATTGACAATTGTAAATGCTATATTGTTGCTTGAGGAAAGGGCTAGCATCCCACTTCTCGCAGAATGAAGTATGTGTTTATCTGCAAGTGTGTTGCTCACAATCAACGATTTTGAACCCTGCCTTCCCTCTCCTCGTCTGTAATGCAATGAAAATGTAAAGTAATGAAATGAAATCTCGGCATCATTGAAAATCAGATAAAATAGTGAAGTATGAACCGGGAGGGAAGCGAACGAGACTTGTGCATTAAGTTAAGAATGATTCCTCCTGAGTAAAATGTGAGACCTTCCGGCGTTTCATTTATTTCGCTGGTTGCTTTGGGTTCGATGGTTGGGGTTGAGCGTAGCCTTTTAAGAGCTGAATGTTCAAGTAGAATAGTTTTCCTAGCTCTTTTATCTCTATGCATAGAAATACAACTCCGTAAATGCAAAGGGAGTTATAGTAATAGTTTCTCTCCACTGTAACACACACGCATATTCGGTAATGCATTTAAAACAGTTTTTAGTGAGTTACGTATGCTTCTCTAGTATTTCTGCCCAAAGTCTACCAACTTTAAGTAAGTTAGAAAACTTGCTCCAGGCATAACTTGTTTTAGCCAACTCCACCACTTTACTATTCTTTTTGTTTTGTTTCCTTCAAACAGCAGACCGCTTAGAATTGACATTCGCCTGGTGTATGCATCATGGATGCTTTGCAAATAATGCGTGATCGTGCTTGCTCTGGGAACTCTTTTATGCAGTCTAACCGCAACTTTTATCCACACATTTCGGACTCTTTTTCCGGTTACTCGAGTGAAAAATTAAAATCATTACGCACTTTCTGGACGAGATTTGAAAATTGACGACTAATTCAATTCTGAATCTGACACCGTACCGGGAATTACAAATGACTATTCGAAAACATAAAGAAACTATACAGATGTATCCATCCATCGAGTGTTATTCGTATAGCTTGATGGAATTGTTTTGGCTCTCTGAATGTATAAACACTATTATACCTTCGGAGTACGTTAAAACTTAGTACTCACTAATGTATATTGTAAAATTGTAATTACCGCTAGCTACTGTCATCTATTCAGATATTTTGATTAGTCCACAAAGTTCCAGCTTTGACATGTTTGAATAATACTTTTTACCTAATAATGTGTACATAGGGTGGCTAGTTATATTTTGTTTTGTGTTCTACGGTAATGGCATAGAAATTCTTTGTCTGCACCAGAATTGGATATGTGCCTGTGTATCCTTTGTAGTTTTGTAGAATTCAGCACGTAGTAATTGCAAATGTTAGGAACAAAGAATGTTCGTTTAATGCGAATTTTCTGTTGTCGTGTCAAAAGGAAGAGTGCATGATGAATGGATTTCTAGTGATGATTTTATGCCATGTTTATTTTGACAAAACCCTTGTGTGCTAATGACACTTTCACACTTTTGTTTGGAATGCTAAGCATGCAGACAGTGAAATATATTCCAGTACATCCTAACGGAGCAAGAGCCGAGTTATATTTCCTTTTCGCCCGTCGAAATTGAGTGCAGCAACTGTGGATTTTCTTGTATTTACCACAAGACATCCTGAGTCAGTGTGAGTGCTTTGCAAGGAAAGTTCAGCCACAGCCTGCACCGGTAGGCAATTTGACTCTGATTTCAACAAAATGAATGCTGACGACAGAGGATGACAAGTAGGTTATGTAATGTACCTACATACCAGCCTATTTGTTAGTGCGTAGGAGATAGCATTGCTCCTCGTGCCTTCTACTGCAGAGTACAAATGTACATATGCCTAGACTATTACTAGGGTGGAAACTATTCATTTTGAGCGTTTTGCATGTGTATACAAAAGATATATTATCAGATCATAGAGCCAAGCCGGAGGAGGAAGGCATGTGTCATGACAAGCCAGAGTGTTATTACACAGGTGCAGTGTTTGTTAAACTATGTGATGTGGCATACCTAACGAAGGTAAACTGAGGTATATATAGAAATGTTAATAAGCAAAAGAATTGAAGATGGAAAACAACAATTTCAAAAAAGGCGAATGATGAAGAGTCACTCTTTGTGTATATATAATACAAAAAGTTGGTATACACTGATATATTATATTGCAGACAAAGAAGATGGAAAACAACAATTTCAAAAAAGGCGAATGATGAAGAGTCACTCTTTGTGTATATATAATACAAAAAGTTGGTATACACTGATATATTATATTGTAGACAAAGTAAACGTTTAGAGGTACACAAATTTTGAACTATAGATTTTATATTCTATCTGAGCTTTTGAGTACATTTGTACTGATGTATACGTATTAGGAGTGTAGGAAAAGGAAATTCCTTATCGAAATGACACTTATAAGCTGTGGACTCCACCCTTGCCTTGGTCCGAGCCATGTGTCGTGTCGGAATAAGTTAAGCTAAGGGAAAAGGATCTTATTTACTATCTATGGCTGTGGGACTATCCTGGTAACTATAACTAAGGAACGAAATTCAAAACACATAAGTAGTTATGTTGGTAGTGAATGTAAGAAAGTTAGTTAGTAAGAGTGAGTCAGTTCGCCACTTGATTCGACTTACTGCTAGTAGAATAGAATAAGCAAGCATGCACAGTACTCCACCCTGAACCATGGACCAATAATGAGCCTTTTACATTCTCGAGTGAAAAAATAATTTAAAGGGAGAGCATTGAATTTATGTTATGCTATTATGCACTACTAAGATTACGTCTATGTATTGAAAATGACTGAGGCGAGACCCCTTGCTGCTGTCTGAATGGCCTTCTGGTCTGTATCATCTTCAACAGAGACTCATTGATTTTACTAGCCCTTATCAATTTATGAGTTACAGAACAGATGTAGAAGTGCATTATCTAAGCATATGAACAGTGCATATAATGCTCCTTGGGGTAAAAGTACCAGTTAGCAGTTAATTCCGCAGTAGATTTCCTGATGAATGCAGACAGACACATAGATAGGAGGATGTCTGAGTATTTAGGTATCTGTAGTAGTTATGTATTTTAAAGAGCTGACACGAGATAACTAATCCTGTGCTAATCATGCATATAATCATAAGTGAGTAAGAAAAACGAAAATCCAAAATAATTGTGTTGTCTTTCTATGTATTAAATAAAGATCTGGACATGGCTCAGTGATGTTGCGGGATTCCTTGTCTGTGATTGCATTATTGGTGCGTCTTTAAACAAAGCCGACATTTAGTTTCTCTTCTGAGAAATGACAGGCTTGTCTTGGTGATGTTATATCTTATGTTATTTAATGTGATAATATAAAAAGTCGGGTTGCTCCTTCTACTCCGCGTGCTTCTCCAAAGAAGAAGCAATGTAGAGCTTCAGGGGGCAACTTCAAGAATGACCCCAATTTCATGTAGAAGCCATCTTCTTATATCACGCTGAATAATTTTATCTGTTCTCTAGTCACAGTTGGTGACTAATAAATTATGCTGTAGAATATATTTGAGTTTCTTATTGCCTTTATGACTTGTATGGTCTCATGTACGTATATAGACTCCTGCATTTATTTTAGCCTGATGTGCCTCTTTCATTCCATAAACGAATGAATTCCACAATAATAAGAGGCAATTTATAACTTACGACAGAATTCTGAATGTAAATCTGTTACTATTTATACGAACATACCTATGATTTAAATTACATAGTCATCATCTCGTTCTACCCATTGCAGTGTTGTATTAAATATAGTGATAACTAAGTAAAGTAGACACGTCGTGAATACCTGTTTAGGAAAGTTAACTTCACATGGCTGTTTAAAACATTTGGGCGACCCAGTAAGCAATGCAGAGTGCAGACCATATTTTACATTCACATTAGCATTACCTACATTCAATTTTATTACGCGTGAAGATGAGGAGAAGAAAAGGTCTCTGGGCTTTTACAACTTCTAAAGATACCTACTACCTGACACAACTTTCGCTTAAAATCCAGTCAAGTCGACCAACTATTTACGAACAAAAAGTCATAGTTTACGACTTTTGGCTCCTCTGACCCTTTTCGACTAAAATGAGGGCAAAATAGAGAAAATTTAGGCAAGCGTCAAAAGTGGGTGTAGCTAGTTACATCAGATTAGACAGTTTGCTTCTTGCTGACAAGGAAAATCGTGGGTAATGGAAGAAGATTCAGTTCGAGAGATTCAATAGTACGTGTAGAGTCCATACAGAATATGATGTAGTTAATCTTAAATTCATGGGCTTTGAAATCAATGCGGCCCTTCCAGGCCTTTGTTCATTGCTAAAGCTGCAATTGAAACAATGTTGAATGTAAATTCTGTTATTGGTAAGGCAGACAGTAGGCAGAACTCTACTCTATGCACTAACTATAATTTTCATGACTCATTTACATTCAGAGTGCAATTTCAACTTAGGATGGCGATGGCTCTTGCGATGCATTACATTATCCCACTCTAAGCTAATCGAAAGATACATTCGAGGTGAAGGTGAGCATAGGAAATGTTTCGGTGGTAGCTATATAGGTATGTCAATGAACACATATGCACTTAGATCTGGGGAAACAAGATTACAGATTTGGGAAGGTATACTAGGATTGACTCGAGCCAAGAGTTTTAGTTTCGACTTCGCAATGAAATGGAGTGAACATTGTTAGGTACATAAACTACTATTAGAATAGTTTGTTTGGTGCGTGGATTGCATTAGAGTTCTTATGCAAAGGCACCTGAGCAGACTGTCTGAAATGATGTTCAGGAAGAGATGCGATGTAATGTGCCGCTCATTCAGCTA
This sequence comes from Tomocerus maximus, assembly GCA_019776445.1. NCBI lineage: Eukaryota > Metazoa > Arthropoda > Collembola > Entomobryomorpha > Tomoceridae > Tomocerus > Tomocerus maximus. The sequence continues at coordinate 4,990 of JABASH010000099.1, forward strand.
CCAAAATTGGTGATGGGCCATTTGCACTTGATCCCATGAGTGTAGTTACATTCATTACCACTGTATCATGCTCTTTAATAACATCTATCTGTACACGTCTTTAAAGTAGTTTACAGATGGTATTTAGATCTACGACTTTGATCTGGACTGGTGAATGACAGATCATATTATTCTTTCTCGACTTTTCCGACTTCAGATAGATCCCCATTCTCTTTCTCCTTTAATCAACTTCAATTCTCTATTAAACAGATATTCATTAAGTTGTTTTGATTTCTTTTTTTCGCTTCTTTAATGCATTCTTTCACAGAGCCATGTGTGATGCACATGTATGTAATGGAGTGATTTATTAAGATTTATTAACCAGAATACCCACTTATTTCCCTGAAAAATCGTTTAGAGCACTACAATCTTAAAAATGTGGACCTATTATACATATATTCAAGATATACTGTGGTGTACCTTTATTTTGCCATGTTTTTTGTCAGGAGATGCCAAATGAACCTGGTACATTAAATTATTACGCAACATTGAATGAATTAGTTAACTTCGCAGTTCGGAGCCAACCTGGGATTCAATTACACATTATTGTGTTTTAGGATATGCCTTTCGAATCTTGTCAAACATAATAGTTACTGTAATGAATATAGCTTGGAGGTGCGGGCGAACATTTGCTATTACCATTAGGAGCAGAAACCTGAATTGAAATGATGGGACTACTTACTCACTATTCACCAATTACTACTATAAACCTAGTTTCAGCTCTGGTTTCTTGGGGTGTGTTGTTATAATCTATTCCATTATCGTAGAATTGTACTGTACTGAAAGTTTACCTGTCATTGCAAAATGTATGCAGACATTATGTACTTTTTATTTACAATGTAATTTGCACTGGCAATTAAACCAGTTGAGTTCCTGCAATGACTCTGCATAATATTCCTTTCATTAGAACAAACAACGTATCCATTAGCAGCATAGGTGTAATGGCCGTGGTAATGCGACTTTTAAAGTGAGTTAGTACATCGTTCGGTGTTTGTTTTGAATCAAGATGCACACTACTGGGTGCAGTCAAATGGAAGCATATGGAAGATGTGGAACAATACAGCATCCAGCGTTTTCGTTTATATTAGCAGAGAATTCGATTAGATTTTTAATACCTGCCTTCCGAACACAAAACGTGTCGCCTGACAAATTCCAATGGTGCCCCTATGAATAAATGGGTTGGAAACTAAACGGATCTGTTTCATTTGACTCAATTTCCGGTTCAAGAGTCCACATGTGGACATTAGACCACTCTTTTATGCGCTACTAGCTTTGAATTAGTCGAGTTAAATTCTGTCTTGTGTGTTTCCTAATGAAATTCCAATTACAATCTGTGCACTGGATTTGTACTCTTTAGCTAGTATTATTAAAACAAATTCGTTTTTAAGTAAAGCGTTCAGTGGGGGTAATTGTAGGGACCTTGTTATGATGTAATCAGACAGTGTTCTATTTTCTGTGGTGCATGTACAACTGTACAAGGGCTTAAACCTTGGGTATGTTATACCATGGAGAAATGAAATGACTAAGCATAAGATTATTTATGATGAAGACAAAGATAGTAGAATGAAGGATGTGCGGATGCACTAACAAGTAGGGAGATAAATAAAGAAAAAAATCTTCCTGTGCGCTCCTCATCGTTGAGCCGAGGAAGCAGGAGTCACAAATAGACGACGCATGTTCTACAAAGGTATTATATTCGTTGTGTTTTATGAAACACATTAAGATGAATGTTGGACATATCAGGACGAAGGAATCTTCATTCATTTTATTGTGAGTTCCTCCTCTTCATCATCATCAAGCCATGGATTGTGATTGCCTTTCTGCTCTTCATGATAACATACGCTACGCTTGGCTTGTGCTAATTAAATGCATCAGTCTGGCTATTATTAGTTAACATAACATCTCCGTAAATTACGATTACGAGATCGTCGCCGATCTGATTTTACAGTTGATGGGAAAGGGCAACTTGAAATGACTCCGCTTTTGTTTCTTCCTCGCTCGTTTATTAGAACATTGACGTGTCCCAATTGAAACCAATTTAAATGCACATTTTGTTGGCCCAAATTACAGAGTGGGGCAGGACTCCTGCTTGATAAACGGCATCAGCATTCATTAACATACTGTGTACCCTTTTGGTAACATCAGATGCGTTTCTCTGCATATGTTACTGGGCAATATTTTATGAATAATATGATGTGTAAAATAAGGGTTAGCGAAGATAGCTGCACTTCTATATTATACTCTTGCTTACTCATACTCTTCATTAACGCTTTTTTACATTTTGTTTTAGCCTCTATGCACATTTCACAATCAACTTGAGTGGGTTCTTCCTATTATAATTTACCATGTATTGATGCATCTAATATTTTATAGGCACTGCAGTACTACTCATATACTATGGTCTGTACTTGTTATCTTATGCTATATTATCACTTCCAATCCAAAAGTTCTTATTATTTGGACCTAGTAAACTACCATATTATTAAGGAATGAAAAAATAAAACTCTGGTATACCTCTCATGATTACGAATTGTGAAAAATACACTAGAGATGTGGGACAAGTAAACATTCATTTAAGTTTGTCTGCATAATATTTTATATTTTTTCTGGAATTGACTACTGTGACCCTCTTGCCCGTCAATCAAACACATGCATAATAATAATAGGCGAAGTCTGATCTTGTTTTTCTACAGTAAAATATGCTGTGCATTCAATGTTCCTGTGCATGCACTATTCATCAACGACCTACAATTAGAGAAATACATGGATGTTAGCAGCAGGTGTTAATTGGAGCCATAGATTCAGCATTTCGTGGTGGCTTCATTACTTGAATGCAATAATGTGCACTATTTATCTGTACATTTATACATGCTTGTGATGATCTTGTGATGTAGACTTATATTTAGCTAGTTTGCTGTGCCACTTTAGCATTTTTCTCCGTATGATTTAATAGATGATGATCCCATTAAAGTAGATCGAAATAGATTAAAGTCTTTGCTTGAGTATTGGCATTATATTCTTTTAATAAACATAGTGCATATCTTTGTTGGCGAAGTATCTGCATGCATGAAATAATTAAAAATAAGGTCAAAGTAGCAATATTTCATTCGTTAGTAGGTAGCGCAAACTCCTAATAACATGTATTACTATAATCGAAATATACAAGTTCATTAGTCATAACATAATTAAAAGTACTAATACTGTATAAGATCAAGACGTTGATTAGTGTGTAGTAATTACTAATTTCCAACAGAAAATACAGGTAACTAATTGTACTTCGATTATCGTGACTAAAAATAACAAAAACTATATCGTAGATAAATGCTATAAATGTGCGATGGCCCTTAACTTGAGTTGACCAAGCTATTGTTGGACTTGAATTGTTTAGAGAGTGAAGTTGAAGAATCTATAAGGGAGGCAGACACTGTAACGATGTAATGAGTAGAGTTATATATAGAAAAGTGTTGTGTGTATCTACAGGTTGTCAATAAAATATGTTTATTTATTCTGCAGGTCAATTCCGTTCTCCTAGAATAACGGAGCATCCGAAAGATGTGTTGGTGAAGAGGAACGAGCCGACGACTCTTAATTGCAAGGCAGAAGGGAAGCCGGAGCCAGAGATAGATTGGTACAAGGATGGCGAGCTGCTTAACAATAGCCCATCTAACGATGGTCGACGCATATTTCTCCCGGGCGGAGATCTCTTTTTTCTAAGTGTATCTGACGGAAAGAAGGAAAGTGACTCGGGAACGTACTGGTGTATCGCACGCAACCATGTGGGCAATGTCCGGAGTCGTAACGCTTCATTGCAAGTCGGAGGTAAGCAGAAAAAGCACTTTATTACCCGGTTCTTTACATAGTCACGTCTTCTTGTACACACACACCAGACAAGATGTACATGCAACAACACTCTGTGTCCATAACACAACACATCGCACATCTCCCGTGAAACGATAAACTCACCCGCCCACTACTACAACTATGCACTTACTCTTTGCCCGGAAATTCGGTGAAAACGCAAGAGTCGGGTTACTTTCTTTACTATTATGTACTTTTACGTGATGGAGTAGTCGGTGCTATGCGTCCGTGTGCAAAGTACAGGTAGCACTTCCTAAGGATGTATCGTGCATCTAGTAATATGCGATGTTCCTCATCTCGCTGCAATAATATAACCGATATGGTCGATACTGAAAATGTAGCTGACTACTTTTCCCTACTTTATCTTTACTTCCCTGTAGTAATAGTCAATTTCTTAGGAACGCAGTAGGACACGCCAGGCAGATTGCACCTTCATTTCATTTTATTCCGTGCCATTTGGTTGATCTGTCTGCCGAAAGGAACCATGATTCTATTTTCCATGCCGTCTCAAGAAAAGAATCATCGATCCTCCTCGGAGACGATATATTATTATCCTTTCTCTGCAACATCTTGTCATGTCTCCTCCTATCTCTAAAGAAATAAATTACCCTTACTATCGTCATTCTATTATTCTATTAAATTCACCTTCCTTGCTGCTCAAGGTGATTTATAAAATAAATTGACAAACTTCTCTCCGCGTGGAACAAACAAATATAAATACCTAATGCACTTTTATACGCATAAAATCAATCATTACCATGATTGTGATCCATACTATAGCATGGACGAATTACTAAATAATCCTCATTAGACGTTGTGCAGAAAGTATTAGTAGCTAAAAATAAACTTTTATTACTTCTTCAGTAGATAGTATATCAACTAAGAATAAAAATGTTGCGGTAATACCTGGAGATTGCTGATTTGGATTCTCGAGGACTTTGTTTTTCCATCCAGCAAAAATCATTGCATTTACATCTGAAGTACAGTACACATTTGGGGAGTAAATATTAGCATAGAAGAGTAAAGGATTGCGTGGGCAGTTGCGTAACCATAAATAACTGAGAATAAAAAACCCGTGATTTAAATAAGTTTGACAGGAAAGGTCCCTGCAGTTAGTTGTGTTGAATTATAAAAGCAATGGTAAAAGGAAGATCACATTTTACTGTTTTGTTACTTTCTTGGTATTATCTGTATATAGTTCAGTGTAGATTTGTATTGTAGTACTTTATCAGGGAATGGTACTTAGGGAAAGAACTATCTCTTTATTCCACTAAACAAATATATAACGTGTTGTGTATCTTTGAAGTTAGGTATATTGTGTATTTCGTAGTAAATGTTTCATGTTTGTATGCATTGCTGATCTACGGATCTGTAGATTATATTATGGTGTGTTACCGTGTGAGATGATACGAGCTGACGGCAGGAAAAAAATTGACAGCTCTAAAAGTTTAAAGCCTGACTCAAGTTTTCATAAGATACCTCTGGATTGGGAAAGAGTCCATGGAAAGATCAGCTTGAGATGCAATCGGTGAGGATGAGGATACTAAAGCGGATCTCATGATCTGATCTATCCCTGTAAAATATTATGAGCTTGTTTTTATAATACACCTTGGCACCTTGATGTGGTTCTCATACTATCATTTTCTTCACCATTTACTGATACGTATCCACATTACCATTTCATGAGCGATGATACTGCAGAATACATAGCAGTAGTGTTGAGTATCCTGCAATGCGCATTTTAACAGTAATGTATTCTGGTCCTATTATACACAGCTTTTCATTCACGGATTCTATTTTCAGTAATAATAGTTTGTATTTGGACTACACTGAGAGATTTACTACGAAATGACAACTATATGGTATCTATGTCTGTTGCTTATATTTTTCAGATGAAGCTTGAATTATATCTTATCAGTCTTATCTACTTAACTATTTAACCGCTGTAAGTCGTTTGTATAGTAAATCTATCGTATTGAATGAACTTGTGCTAGTTTAGATGGAGATAGGCAATGGGCCCTTACGTTTTGAACTGTAACGACAAGGGTGAAGGTAAATTCTTCAATTCATTCCTTGTATGGAGTTAGGAAAAGTTGAAGGGTGCCATGCAATAGGGTTTGGATAAACTCGGAAGATTTTTCTTTCTTGGAAGCACTTTGTACAGCAGAAGGGAGGAAGGGAAGAATTCCAACCTTGTTTTGAGTTTCGTGTGTCCTTTTCGTAGCAATGAGTCACTTGCCCAATTGTGTACCTATGCATGTGCTCTTCCCACTTCTCGCTTCCCACCTTTTGTCGTAGTGGAAATAGTTTATGAATATCTTGGGATTGAAGTTAAGTAAGATTGATGTGAGATTGATAGGGTCACGCCATTCTTCTCACCTCATTTCACTACTGCTGTAAATGAGTATTTTTGTAAGAGGAAAGGAAAACGGAAATATTAGTATTATGATACATATATCTAGACAAGCAGATTATTTAAGGTATTGACTGTGGTACTAGTACTGGAATCGTTTGTGAGTCTTCTAAGGGTATAATCATAATAGGATTTGAATGCTAAGCTTTGCCTTTTAATTTAAAAATTTACACCTGGACTGTAGGATGTCAGTCAAAGCCACGCTTTTAAAATGTTGTTAAACTTGTACATACCAACAAGGTGTACAGACATTGATATGTTTCGACTTTTGACTTCAAGGAAGTCAGAGCTAGGAAAAAGGGCAGATTATAGATTATTATGTACTTTGTAAGATTAGCGCTATTATTTAGCTACGTGTGTAGTGCTTGTGCATAAAAATATAGACATGATTGCATACAAATATTTTAGTGTTGTTTTCATGGTGTGAGAGCGCCGAAAGGAATTTTTTGGGTAAAACCCCAACCTGACCGTGTAATGAAGTGAGAGAGAGACTAGAGGAGGCTGCTCAGACCGTTCATTTGGAAAGTGTTATAAAGTAGGCGTTAAGGAACCCAAGATCTTGGTGAATTGTTAATTCCCTTGTGGTTTGAATTCGTTTAACCGACCCTGCCTCCTTGATTTTCTCACTTGGCTGTATTAATAGTGCTTACACATCTTGTTTTAATAAGGAACCCTCCAAAGACATGGCATGAATGGCAGGCGAGGAGCTTGTTTTCCAGAAATGAAATGTTAGTAATCATCTTTGCGGAGAGAGGAATGAGCTTTCTGGGATGAGTTGTAGGTATACTTTGTATTTCAGTTACACGCAGTATCTAGACCATATTTTATTATTCTATTACACCTTCTATATGTAACTATATACTCTATAGGACTAGAGTGTCTGTGCCAGTGAAGATATGACATAACGACGGTAGTTTCCAGCTACTGCACTTTTATGAGGTGACTTGACTAGGGAGCACTACCATCAGAATTCGTATTATTTTGGGGAAATGACTTTTTGGACTAAATCATTTAATTCCGGTCCAAGCCTTGCTAATGGCAACAGTGACTTATCGTTGGAGTGCCAGTGCCATGCCTTTGTGGTGGATGCTGTATACTCTTGGAGATTGAAATGACGTATCACGCATATTTGTGGAAGCGAGAAATGCCAATCCGAGTTTACTAGCTTTCTATCACATTTATACTCAAAGTTCTATATTTTCTGTTTGTTGGCACACTATACATGTATATAGAATGGTTTATAGAATTTATTTGTCTCTTTATATAAGTCATGATCATGTCATCCTATTCCTCTTTAATTCCTATTTAGCGCACACATTCATTATACTATTTGCAGTTCTTTAAGTACTTATGGTTGTTTTATTTACTAACTTCTGACTGAAATGTGTTCTAATTTTATCTGTTTGAATAAAGTGTCTCTATAGAGCGGTAGAGCGTGGAATTTTCTCTATATAAGACATAGCTGTACACATTTTGGGATATGTGAGATTTTGATGAAAGGGTGTATCATATTGAATTGAGGATTTGCGGAGCGGAATAAATGGAAACGTGGGTTGCTACAAATAGTAATCTACATTTATTAGTGTGCCGTTATGAGAGATGGTATTCACACATGAAATAACCTGTCATCTCATTATATGCATTATTTTGAGCTAATCTGTAATTTGAAACATATGTCTGTCTGTCTCTCTGATGTGAAACTATTTGTAACTTTGAGTGTTGTTGGTTGAAACCGAAAGTATTAAGTATGGGTGGTGCTAATTCGTTTTAATCTGACGTTGGCAATTCATATAGAGAATCTATTGAAACTCTACGTGGTTTATGAAACAAAGTTGCACTAGTTTACATACTTATATAAGTAATTAATGGACGAACATTGCAGTTGCAAAAAGAATAATGTCACTGTGTAATAGCCAAAAACAGCGGATGTAATAACGAATTTATGGTAAAAGCAATGTTAGCGTAATTTTATAGTTAGTGTGTAGTGTGTACCCAGATATGACGCACTCACGGACTAAAATTGCAAACATGACACATTTTAAAGGCTATTTGGACCGAGTGTACACATTCAGTTTAGATTTATATTTGGGCAGTAAATAATTATATAAGTTTCCATTTGTGCCATGTGAATGTTCACTGAAGGGAAACTGTAAATTCTGAAAATAATTCTGTAGCCAATTAGGCAGTTTTGCCAATGCAGCAGGAGTTGATAGAGAAAAGCAGCGTTAGTGCTGAAATGTAATCTATAAGTTCTGTTGTGGGGAAAGACAAAAGGAAACCCCAAAGTAAATCAAAGCTTAATGACATAATGTACCTTTTTCTGAGTAGATTGAAAGAGGGAATCAATGAATATTGGGCAAAGTAATTACATTTTGACGGTTTCTTATTGTCAGAAGGATATAGGGACATTGTTTTAGCATAGAATTGTGTATTGTTTAGCTTAGGCTGTCACTTGGTAAACAACAAAACGTCTACTTGCAATTGACGCGTGTGTGTTCTATAATATCAATAAGTATATAAATAGCATATACCCAAATGAGACAAATACTGTCCCTATATTGTAAAATGGGACGGAAGAAGTTGGTAAAAGTATTAATAGTAAGTCGAAAGAGTATAGTAATCCAGAAGGAATGCAGAGGGACGTAGAAAGAATAGAATCCATAATAGGAGCAATGCTGGCAGCCCATCTTGTCACGGCATGAAAAGCAATTAGTGAGTTTGCCATTGTCAAAACTGTTTGGTTTCATCGAGTGATGTGCTGGAAATTGCTGGCCATAAATCACTAGAGAGTGCTAATGAGTCAAGTGTCTCATGCATTTCCGATACTAAGGCTAATACAACTAATGTGTCTATATACATTGAGCAAATAGGTATACTAGCCCCATTCTATGACAGAAACTGAAAACAGAGACGAGTTACGTTATACGCTATCAAACTTAATGTTTTCATTGTGCTCTGCCCTCGTGCCGTCTATTTTCCTCTCCATCTGATGTGATTCTTGCCATGACATGCTACAATGTTTAGCTACAGCAGTGGCATAGTGGGCTGTTATAAATGCAATACTCCTATACAAATATACAAAGACCTAAATTAATACAATATAAAATCGACACTAAGTATGTGAACTATTCACGTGCGTATCATATTGTTAGAAAAGCACTTTCTCCCGTATACTATGCCCTATCTTTATTCACACATGTATCTCTTATTGGTATTAGGCTGTTGTTGAAGTTTATTAGGTGTGATTCAACTCCAATTCCATTCCATACACATAGCAAAGGCAAGACTCGGCGCGACACGAAAATCATGTTACACTACTCTGTTTTCTGATAACATGACTTGTTCCATAAAACACAGTCCGTTGAGCTTTTGTGTACCCAAGCCAAAGTCGGTCGAAGCAACACACGAAATATTTCAGACTGACGGAACATATCCGTCGCACTTATTGTTACTATATGACCTATAATAATGTGTGCACTTAAATAGCTATAAACTTCTCTATGAACATGTATCATAACAAGCAATATTATTTTTAAAGCCTTTTACACAGGAGCTACACTCTGACTTATATAGGCCCTGTTAATATTTCATATGGTGTGAATAACACAGGAGGGCCCGCTTTCATCTGTACACTGTGAATTCAATACATACGTATCTACGTTTTAACCGTAACTGCAACTCTTTCCATTTATTCTTGTCGTTTTACTTGACTTCTAACATCCGAATAACTTTCAAAGAGACCAAAAGTCAAAGCACTAGATCGTCAATGCAATCCAATAGCGTTCATGCTTTTCAATGTTTCTTCTCCTCTGGCACAGGTTATTATTCTACAATGTGCTACATTAAAGACGATTGAGTGCACAGACGACGTTGCAATGCATTTATACTTTTTCTGACTTCTTTATGTCCTTTCAACTTCAACCATTGTGAGTTGTTGGACACGGAGCATTGCCATCCACTCCAATTTTTTACTAATAAGTAAGTGATGGAGGTCTTGAGTATCGTAAGTAGCTTAAAAAATGTTGCTACTCAGTCTGCTGTAAGGAGTAAGGAATGTTCTAAGGTTGGTTTGGTTCATTGCGGTTTAATGATAGTGGTGTGATAAAATTTTCTAATTTAAGGTGTAAGCGACCAGAATTATGCCAGCTGACTTATTTTCTTTTTTCCTTTCTCTCCTATAAATATCATGCATTTCTTTCCGTTTTGTTGTCTCCTTTAAAATAGCGAAAAGACAAGGAAAACTATTTATTCAAAAATGATAATATTTATTAGCAGATTAATTTAGGTAGCTTCCTCGTCCGATTTTTGTGAAGAAAATGTTTGTGATAAGCTATTGTTCAACGTAACTAAGCAGCAAAGTTAAAGTGCATCTACTATGACAAACGAGTATAAAGGTGTTCTGTATAAAGCAGTTGTTTGTATGATGTTTATGTGAAAAGGTTAGAAAAGCGTATGTTTATTTGAGGTTGAGTTGTATTACAATTGAAAAAAGCTTGATGCTCCCATAGAATGCTAAAATATTATTTAGTTGGAAAAAGTTTTTGTAGGAACTGCCAGGTTTTGTAAAAGAAAGAGTGAGAAAGACAAACCTTTCTCGTGAAAGTAGATTACCGACGTGCTTTTCCATGTCGTATGGGAAAGTGGGAATAAGTAACTTAAGCACACGTGTATATCTTTGCCCTTCGGTTACAATGTAATCGTATCTGCGGATGTATGTTTTGTTGGCCTTTCCTGTTACGATATTTTTTCTACGCACATACATAATGGAAAGTGTCTAAAAGAAGCTCTTTAGTATTTTCGGAGTGAAGCTGAGGTAGGAACGTGTTGTCGAGATCAAATGATATGTACTCTTAGTCCCTATATAGGGTCAAGTATAGCAAACCATGTCTCAGAACTCTCACAATTCATGCGAAGTATTTTTTTCGAGAAAACTGTGAGCAGATGTTGAATACTGACCAAAGAAAAAGACTTATGGATAGAGATCGAGCGAAGTGAATGAACTCTTTTTATTGTCTGGTCAGTTTGAAATGTGTGCCATTATCTTCTACATTAGATAGACTGGAAATTGTTATTGTCAATATTCAGGTCGGCACGTTTTGCGGAAAGGTAGATAAACATTATTACTCTGTTTGGAATTTATTAGTGTTTACAAGAATATGTGTAAATGTTTGGAAGAACGAATGAAGATATATTATGATTGTGGAAGCTTTTGAAACATTGTATTTACAAGTGAGCAGTAGTACATTCGTAGGCAAAGAAAGTGATGACGTGATAACTTAATGGGAAAATGGGAGTCTAACAATGAAATTGTCACGGAAGAAAATGTACGGGATATTTATTTGTTTATTTCTCGTTGTGACAATCGCAATATTCACAATCGTGATGTATTTGCGCATACTTAAATAAACAACTGTCATCCCAAGAGCGTTCTGAGTTCTGACTAGCCGAGAAAATCCTATATTTTTCAGCGTAAATACAAGGTAAACTTGGAGACATAGGTAATAAAATAGGTGCATAGCATAATGCAATAAGGTTTACTGAAATATGGACCGAAAGGGAAAGAAAACTAATAGTCATGCAATAGAAAGTGTATAGAGCCCGGTGTTTTGTACCGATAAAGATATATTAGTATTTTGTTTAGGGTTCACTAATTTCCGAGTTTCTAGCCGAGCTCATTTTCTGGTCACAGAAGGATACTTTCTCGGTGACTTCATTTAGAAATGAGTGAAAGCCACGCACGAAATGAGCTACTCACGCAAAAGAGAAATTCGTCTACCACATACTTATTACTATTAGTCAGCAAGAGCCGTCTGTCTCTGTTGGCAATACACTTCATTTCTCTTCCATGTACTCCTAACCTAACTGTATTATTCTGTTCATTTGATAGTGTTCTGCTTTGGAGTTCTCATCGATTTTTCAAGTTGTTCTCACAACACAGCCACTGCATAGCGTGTGTATAGCTTTAGGAATCGTATATTTAAGTCTGTAACGGGTTCATGTATTATATATGTAAGTACACCTACTAGTAGCTACTACATTACACATAGTTGCGTCTGTACACAAGGATATTTTATATCTGCTACATCACTAAATATACTCTCTCTGTACTAACATCTTGTACAAAGTTACTGAAGTTGAGGAGAGAAGATGAGTCAAAATGAGATGACGACAAGCCTCTCTCTTCAGGATTCAAGAACAGTTGAGTGTATGGAGGACGTAAGTTTGTTTTTAGCCCCAAAGACTTTATCTTTATAACCAAAATGAGACAGACGTTAGTTCCTGGTCTGGTGAGGGCTGAGCTAAACTAAGTGTAAGTAAGAGAATGATGATGAAGATGCGAATCCAGCGACTTGCACTAATACTAAAGCCTTAATGCTTCTCTTTAGACAACCTTATTGCTCTTCTGCCCATACTACTTCGTTATTATAACAACCTAACTCACCTACGGCTTTTCTCTTTCCACAGACACACACATAGACTTATCTAATCTAAGTATCTGTGGATCTAAAGAAACTTTTTAGTGCACCTCCGAATAAATCGACAATAAGTTATGAATGTATACCTCGTTCTTGCCAAAGACGTCAATCTAGCGATTTTTAATGAACCTGGTGACAGAACATAAAAAAATGATGAGTTTCCGTTCCTTTGAAAATTCGCATCATCCTCTTCAAGATTCCTACTGTCATAAACCTTAATACAATATATCTTTTCTGTATACTCGTCTAATATAAGTATCTTTTCATATGTATACTCGTCTAATATACTTTTGAGTATAATCAGTTTTAATGAGGCACGTGGACAGGAATGAGAATGAGACTTTCTTGTTTTATACTGCAGAATGTGCATAAGTATGTATTTGCTCTATTTAATTCGGGACAAAATAAGTACAGTTTACTCACTACTACTCCTTACCTACTCCCTCCAACAGTTCACTGAAATTGTGCGACTCGGATGAAAATATTAATTAAGCTAATAGATGTTTGCTTTCATTTAAAATTTACATATTTGTCATTGTTGTTGAAATAAGCATCTTTCAGTCTACTGACAATACGTTCACAATTTCCTAGAAAAAGTATTCCTATATAACTTACGAATGCTTAGCTGCGTATATACATGTGTACTAATGCTGTATATAATAGAAATATTACTTTAATTATTGCTACTGTCAATATGCTCAGAAAGCTTTTGTTTCATTTCCCTTTTCTATGGTGAATACTGCATGAAAATTCTAATTCCCTCAGATTGCTAAGGATGAACTGGAATGAGGAATGGGGGGAATGGGACTTTGGGGGAGAAAGATTTCACCTTCTTTGTGTTTTAACTAAATACGTCTCATAAAGCAGTTGGGTTTTAAATGTAATGGAGTAGGCGAGGAATACAATTGATGACTCCGTTGTGTACACACTTCTCAAGTATGTATCATTATAGGAGGGAATGAGTGCGGGCATCTGACAGAGCAGAAGCTGAATTGGAATGGAAGAGTTAGAAGAATAGAAATTGTATAATAGATTGAGCTGGAGAAATGAGAGAATAGAGCTGAAATGGATAAAGGGATTTCGAGTCAAGTTGAGTTGAATTTGAGCTTCGTCACTCTTCTTGCTTGCCTTGCTGCTGCTGTTGCTACTCTAGACAATCCTTGCCCATGTGGACTAATAGAACATAACAATAGCCGGTTTTCAATTCACAATCACAATGAGACCAGGTTATGTGTAAGGATAGTTTACTTTTACTGCATCTACGGAAAACCGCGTAAGTGCACCTACTCCTTGCTCTCATGTGAAACGTTTTAACTTCTGTACAAAGTAGCATTTCGTATCCCTGTGTAGCAAGGACCGGAGTTACACCGTGCGACTCCGAATTGTATCTTTATCCCTCTGGAAAATGTGATTAATAACCTTAATCAAACTTATACTAGTATACTAGCTATATTTACTGTAATTTTTACTTGCATTTTTCAAAACTTCTTATGATTTAATTTTTGTGTGTAGAAATACATGATCGAAAGTAATATTTAAATTCGTTAAAAATTACACATTTCAAGTAAGTATATAGGTAATAGGTGATAATATAAATAAGTGTAGTGTCGGATTAGACAGATGCATCTGTGCGTGGTCATATCCTATTATATAACGATTGTCGATTGATAAAAATAACCGAGATAAATTGCACAGTAAAATAAGTAAAATCTAGCTTATGCTGAGTAGTTTATTGAGTTGCGATTGCGCACTACATTCACGACATACAAATCCTCAATCATACAAATGAAAGCATTAAAATTGTATTTTCATGAGTGTCTTGTGTAAATACCCGGTTTTTTCATAGTGACCTTCATTGGTGGCGTAGTAAACATTACGTAGATGTAATATTTTAGAAAATGTATCCAGTGATGCTTGGGGAGATGAAACGGAGTAAATCAGTCTGTAATGGATTCCACCGTGTCACAGGGAGTTTGGCATTGACTGACGGACTTACTTGACTTGATGGTTTTGCTCGATGGCTTTGGCTTGTCTTTCTATAGTTGACTAATAGTACATCCACTAATGTGAACGTAAAGCATAATAGGCCCTTCATCCGTGCTATGCTTAACATTTTGAGAGTCGAGTAGTGGCAGGAGAAGAGTGAGTGGTTAGATACGTCTGCAATGTGTAGCAGAGTCAGTATGCTAAACAAAGAGTTTGCTTTTGATAAGCGTGTGTGAGATCCCAGCTAAGGCTCACACACGAAACTGACATTGATAATTCGAATAGTTTCAAAGGATTGGTGGAATAATAATGATGGGATATTTATCATGCCCTTTGTGAATGCACTAATGAGAGTTCCGTGTGTACCTAGGTACATTGGTGCAGTAATGCACTATTCTTTCACATGCCTATGGATACTCGCACCCATTTTAAATGCTACACTTTGTAAAAAATACATTAGTTTATAATATTGTATTTCTACGACCACTAAATGAGTTGTCCGTTAAGAGTTTTCTCTAAGTACTCACTTGACCTAGCACGTAGTTAAATTATTTTAGAAATTATTTTAGATTCAGATGAAGAATGTTGGTTTGTCTACCCTTGAGACAGGAAAATAAATTGGATCTGACAAGCAAGCTATAAGCCTGTTAAGGTTTCAGCCAATTTGGTACCACTTAGTACTTGGAATTATGCTCATATGAATGTTGTATACAAACTTCGAAATTCGCTTCAGCAAAATTCATTGTTCGACTATTGTGTCCCATTTGCTTCGTGAAGCCGGAATCACATAATACAAACTGCATGAATGAAACGATATCCATCTCTGACTCGTTGTTTTAGTCTGCTCACTCTATTGTCTTGCTTTCATTGCAATGTAGTAGGTATTTACACTAATAATATGCTCATTCTGTTTGTGATAATTATTGCATAGAACATAGATTATGGTAAATGTTCACGGTCATGTTTAAACTCAGCATGCCGCATCAAATACCTACCTGATTGCAATCAGCACAATGTATGGATCATTGCGAAACAATTAATTATTACAGATAGTATACTTATACAGCATTTTCGTTTCTATACAGATTGTATTACGCTTTTTGTTGTTAAAGTAGAAGTGAAAGCTTAGAGCTAGAAAATATAAATTGTCCACTGCAACATCGGTACACATAAATTCTGAACATTTTTTGGAAGTACAGCAGGTATGGGCTCGTTTAAGTGGGAGATATTATTCACAATGTTAAACTGGAATAAATTATTGTCACATTGGACAAAGCAATAGCTTCTTAGTATTCCTTGCATATTTTCTTAATTAGCTGATCAGCCACTACATTTATACGCTTATCTTGTTTTTGTTTTCAATATCATCTGCTCAATGATTATAGAAAATCTGGCAGCTACGATCTTTATATTCTATCAATATTGGTATTGGTTTTATTTTCCGAACGATTACTTCCGAGTACTAGTTGCGAATGTTAACCAGTCACTGCTAAAATCATCGATAGTGTGCATAACCCGTGTAGTTTGTTGTGTATTGTGTTTAGATACTAATGAACGAAACCGAGGATTCGTGCTAGGGCATAGCAGAGTTGAATTAACACATTCATGGTATAGAGCTATCTGGTTAACTTGCAAACGGCTGCTGGAGATATTATCTTGATTTTTACTGCCAGCGTCGCAGCTGTAGAAAGTAGAAGTGTATATTATTTGTTTGTATGTATTTAGTGCAGAATAAGGCTCATTGACACCCGCTTTGAATAAGTATGAATAAGNTGTATTTAGTGCAGAATAAGGCTCATTGACACCCGCTTTGAATAAGTATGAATAAGTAAGTATGTTTTTGGCATGCCAAATGTTTTGTCGTGACTTGTGACTATAATATCATTAATACAAGGTTTATTTGCATATAATAACTCTAGGTGAATAAGACGATATGCATGGTCCATGTGCATATGCAAAGTTTCGTTTTATATTGCGGCATAGATACATATATTAAATAGATATAACAACAATGCGAAATGCATAAGTCAGTGTAAGTTAAAGAAATGGTACACTCTTTCTTCCGGATGAATAGAGATAGACACATTGATACGCTCACTCACTAACTGATCAATAATGGGGTGAAATATGCATTTGGTATTCAGAGTTTGATTCGCTAGATAGCAAGCTGACATGGAATGATGTTTGAACAATGACTTCAAACGAGATTCTCGTTATAGAGCAAACGAACTGGGTAATGGATAATGGATAGATAGTAGAAGCCTTTTCGCTTTCATTTTTTGTCTACTTAATGTAATGCTGTGTGGAAGGAGGGAAAGGAAAATAGGGAGGCATACAATAATACATTATATAGAAGTAGGGTCTATGTCAGTTATGCAAAGTAGGCACCTTGGTCTTGTCGTGTAGTATTCTAATTTCACATTGATATGAGTTAGGTAGGAATCCTTAAGTACTAAGTCTTGCCTGGCAAGCTATGCAGTCAGAGTCTAAGATTAATGCATTCTAATATATAATTGATACTAGTCTTTGTATCGTGTATAAGAAAATACGTAGAGCTGCCACTATCTACGAACATAACAGACGGATGGATAAAGAATGAAGAAACGATGACCTCAAAACTCCGAATGTTTAATGCTCAGATAGTAGTTTGATAGGTAGTTATTGAGAAGAGCTAAGCAAGGTACATAGAATGTGGAATAGTTTCGATGAAAAACTGGTGTGCCTACGCTACGGAAGAAAAATAATATGTGCTATCAGTCTTTTTTTACATTTCTACTAACGAGTACCAAAATTTTCTTAGTAATCACATTAAATGCAGGGATAAAATCCAAACTGTACCATGAATAAATCCAAATGCACAATAACACGGCATACTGAACAAATGGCGGAGGTGAGTACAATGAAAGTACGTCAGGAATTATATGCATCATGTAGGAATTCTCATGGACAGAAAAAGTCAGTACATATAGCGTTTATCATGTCGACTGCACTACAACTGGTACTTAGGTACTTATCTTTCTTCGGAGAGCAAAACATGGAATTGAGAAAGCTTGAGTCAGATAACATGGCATATCCATGTATCATTACTTTCGGTATTAGAATAGTGTAGATATGTGTATCGGTCGTGGGTCGTAATATATTTTAGTTAAACTGGAGGATGCCGAAGCTGAAGCCATGCGAGTATTATAGTGTACACTCGCTAATGATAGTCAAAGGGTATCGCTCTCACGATCCCATGAAATAATAATGTAATGCAATAAGGATCTCTATAGATACTTTGCAAGGAAGTCTTTTGTGAGTGTATGCGGTAGTTCGTTGTCAGATAGTTAGCTAACGTCTCTGTACATGAATTGGATGGACGTAGCAACGAAGTCAGCCTTAGAAAAAATGTCAAAATGAGGAATTATTGATCCTGTAACCTGATCAGTTCTTTTCGGTTCCAGTAAAGTTCGCGTTACTTCATCCTAACTTTACATTTGAAGGGAGCTAACTGTCTGCAGTAATATTCTATGTATGCTTACACATGGCTAATAGTACCACGTGGAATACTACGGGGAGTCTCTGCTATTCTAATCTATTTTAAGTGCCTACCCTGTATGGAATAACTATTCCTGGGTAACATAACATTGCACATTATATTAGCATTTCTGTAGTGTTTGATGTAAAATAACAGCCTGCAGAATTTCCTGACAATATTCGGGACAGGGGCTAAGAGGATTTTGAGGAACCCTGTAGATAGGAAAACTGAAAACTGTCGTTCGTAACTAAAGGTATAGAGTCGATTCAATTCCGTTTTCGTACGTTGTATTTGAATGGGATGCAACTCGGGAACAAATTTTCATAGAGCTGAACAAGAAGACGAAGTGACTGTCTGACTGCACTCTTCTCCGGTAATTCTCTTTTCCAGTCGATTTCCTTCCTTCTCCTCTGCTTGCTACATGACATTGCTTCTTGAGTCTTATCTCTTATCCATCACATCTCATCATATCGCTTCACATACATATGCCAAGTTTAACAAGTTCCTTTTCCTCTCTCTGCCTACATAATACAGATATTTACATCCAAAGATATTGCAAGTATGTGCGTATAGATTTTTTATCCTGTATGAGTAGCTCCTACTTTGTATACATTTGTTTCTTAATAATTTCTGCATTTCAATTTCCATACACAAGATAGGAATGTATAGACAGTTTTGAGTGTTATTGAAGATCCTTTGGACACATGCGAAAGTAATGACATCACGATTCACTCCAGGCAAGCTATAAAATGAAACGCATTGTAGTATTGTAATTTATTACGATGAAATGAAAATAAAAAAACAGCTTCTTTCCTTTAGTTCAATTTCCTTGTTCGTGGAAACAGTTTCCTAGGACTGGAAATAGGAAATTGATTGAATTTAACGATGGGATCTGTACATGTTCTATCTGAAATGGGAATCATTTTTGTTACTATATTGAGTTGTAGTATTGAATAAATTAGCTAATAAACATATCTATCTGTACAAATAAGGTTCCAGGTAAGGCATGTGGTTGTTTATATTCGGAATTGAGTTGTACAGTTACCAGAAATCAATCTGCCTCACTGGTCCGCTCTGACTCATTTAATTTATTTAGAGAAATGGGATGATTTGAGAGTATCTACGGGAGGCTTATCGGAGAACTTCATCAAATTCCAAATCAGACTGCGTGAAATTTAGCCATTGAATTACTGCTGCATACAGGCACAGCTCACAGCGGTGTAATAGTGGCTATAAAGCAAAGTAGTAAAGTACAAGGCGGTTTCCAATGCGATTAAATGAATAGGCTTGGGTACCTTGTGCAAGATTGTAAACCAAAACTGACGATAAGTTTATAATGTTGCCTTACCTTCCTTTGGAGGTATTCTTTCATGTGGAAGGGAAGGAATATTAGATTTATACCTGGCTTGCTTTCGTCTGCTCTTGGTTGTGGCTCCGGTTGCTAGTTGAATCTCTGATACTCACCTTTCCTTATAATGTATATCATTATACATGATATATATAATTTCTCTGCTGCCTAACACCTACTGTTGTGTATCTGGATAGCATCGAGGGACGCGGGTTTAGTTAGCCAATTCTCTATCGCAAAGAGTTAGATCTGCTATTGACATTTGTATCATGGTTTGCATGCCTCTATGGACATTGACTGACTCACAGAGAGATCCTTCCTTTGATTCACCATTCCAACAAATGCTACTGTACGATACTGAATTGTAGTTAAAGAAAACTAACGAAAGTCCTCTCTTAAAAGATAAAAAACACGAGATATCAACTGATTTAATAAAAGTAAAGGATCCCGTTATATACGAACATTTTATGCTTTCTTGCAAGGTAGCTGAAATAAAAAGAATTTCATTTCAGATTCATTGTGGTATGTTTATCACAAAACACTATCATAAAATGAATTTCATTTCTTAATACAAGAATGTCAAAACACCTGAATTGTATGTATAACATATTGTACATCAAGGAAAGGAGTCGTGAATTGTTTTGTAGTAGTGAATGCATGGCATTTAGGAATGACTCGAGAAAAAGAGTATGATGCCTACACGTGTTGTCATTTTATTAGGAGCATAATATTTAGAGTATGGAAGGGGACGGACGACACAACAATGCTAATAAATTCCCAAGATTATTATGTACAGATGGAGTATACAAATCTGGAGCAGCGTGGCTCTAATCTCATTTTGGGTCTTGTTGGGAGTTGGAAATGCATAAAATGTTGTCGCGAGGTTTTCGCTAATAAAAGTGGAGAAAAAACCAAATTACAGAGCCGATGTGATGCGAAGCAGGCGGGAGCGGGTGTAGTCGTCTTACAGGAACTTGAAGGCAAATATCCACATATAATTTCCAAAATTAAAAGCGACACGTGCACTGCCCCATAAATTTTATACCTTTTTCAACTGTCAGCAAGCAGAGGTTATTACAGTACTAGAAGGACTAACACCACTATGTTCAGTGCTGAGTGAAGTAGGCATTAGCACACCAGAGACATTGTCTACCCTCTCTAGATGCTTAAAAGACTTGTGTTCTAAGAATTATTGAACTAACCATTTTTCAGCTCTTTTTTCTCTCCCACTTTTTAGGGCAACACCTTTCTTTCTTGTTTCCCGATATGCTGTGTATAATGCACTAAATGTACATCGTGTTGTGAATTATAGCTACAAAACCGTGAAAGTGTGTCGTGTGTACAGCTATAGTTATTAGTAATATCCCAAAGAGTCTTGCTGTAAGACTGGCAATGCTTTATTTAATATGTACTTGTTTGTATAGTGAAATATATAGGAAGCATATATATCTACCTACTTAACAGGTTCTATAGTATCAAGTAGGTACACATATGGATTTCCTTTCCTTCTATCACTTCTACATACAATCCTGTGTGTGTGACTAACTAAATGAGCGTTGATAGATTGGATATGGCACGGCACTGCGTTCTGTTCACGCACATGAGTATAGTAGAAGTGGTTCGATATTTCAAGGCGATGTTAGCTTTTCTATAATATTAGCAAGCCTTACTGCGTGCCTTGTCTTGATTTGGCTGGGGATGAAAGGGTTTTTCTACTCTAACTAATGAAGCTACTTGCTTTTCCTAGTTTTACTTTACTAGGGAGTCCCTGTCTTTCTAAATTACACGCGGAAATTAAACCAAGTTGTACATAAAGCCTAGAATACAAAATAATATCTTCCTAAGTGCAGTGTTTTTAATGCTAAAAATACTGTTGCTGCAATAACTCATGTTTCCTTTGATTGCCTACCCGTATCACTATCGTGTTTTCCCTAATAGCAATATATCATATTATCTCTTCGGAAAAGGCGTGATTTTCTTTATTTCCTGGTAGCCCTAATTTACAGCTAACTACAGAGAAATTCTTTTATAAATACTCACAAATTGTGTTCACCGAATACATTCTCGTGAATACAAACGTATATTTATCTCAAGTTACAATCTAGAGAAGTTTCACAATTACCCACTGATTCTATTGTGGTATAAAAATTTGGAATGAAAATCTCCTTCGAATAACAACTCAGTTAATAGGAATTGCTCGTAAAAAGATGCACTGTCGAGCAGTTAATTGGCTTCAGAATAATAAGAAAGATAGCGACAAGCCATCAAGAAGTGAAACGAATCTTATTTCCTCCGTGAAAACGTGATGCATGTTGAAATCATCCTTTTTATATGCCAATTTGGATTTTCTGAAGAGTTTTAAGTACTAAATAGTATATCTAAGATATACTCGTATACTTTCACTTCTGAAGTACAAAATTAAGTGATGCCTACATGCGTCCCCATTAGGTATGCTAAATATAATGTAGAGTCTATAGTTAAAGCACTCTCATAAATTTATTAGCAGTGAAAAGTGTAGGACAAGGCTAAGACTGCATTTATTCATACGATTAGACACTGTTATTCATTCCACAATCCCATTTTGACATTGCCAACAACAAGAACAGCGGGACATTTTATCTCTCAGTAATAGTCCCATACGCAAAAGAGTCTTTATAAATGCCTCCATGCAAAAATGCGTTTCTATCTGTTATTAATTGTATGATTGAGAATATCCTTGTGTGTTCATCTGTCATAATATGACATGATTGCACAGCTGAATTCTGTCTTAGGATTGCTTCTTAGATTTATTTACCATTATCAAATGATTTAAGATGCTAAGGTGTAATATAATCTATTGCAAAAGGTAACCTCAGTTGTTGGTTTCGGCAAGACTGTTGTGCACTGTGATGCAAATGTTTGTGGGTTGGTAAATACAGATAAGTAGGTAGGTGGGTAGATGAGACACAAAAAACTCCTTCTTGACTTTTAACATGCACTTTGTAAAGTAATATAATCATGTACAAGTTACAAAGAGCACATCACATTAGAAAATTATGTACGAATTTATTACTTTATTCACCACCTCCTTGGCTGCATTTGATTCCCTCCTACGATGCGTGCTGCGTAAAAACGTGCACAACAAAAAATATCCTCCACTGACACTGGATTGTGAAAACCCTGGTCATATCTAATTCTAAGGTTGTATCTTCAATTGTAAACATATACATGTGGTTAGGATAAGAATACTATACAGATCATCCACCAATATGCAAGAGCCAGTAGTATTAATATTTTCAATGTATATCTTCATGCTACGGAAAAATGAATTATCGTTTACTCCGCACTGAGTTTTGAAGATGTCATTGTCAAGTTTACGTCAAGTCTTGTCCAGCGAGTTAAGGATTTTCCAAAGAGAATGTCTTTCATTGGACACCACACGTCGTCATCTTGTCACTTTTCTATCTCAGATAGACCCTTTTGAATCTGACCATAAAAAGGCACACCGCACTGCTTGATTT
This sequence comes from Tomocerus maximus, assembly GCA_019776445.1. NCBI lineage: Eukaryota > Metazoa > Arthropoda > Collembola > Entomobryomorpha > Tomoceridae > Tomocerus > Tomocerus maximus. Next base: position 28,127 of record JABASH010000099.1, read on the forward strand.
AACATTTCTGAATAATTTCCTCTAGCCGTATGTTCCAGCTCTCATCATTTTATCTTTTTCCAATTTTTTCACATTACATGTCTACACGTTTTCAAATTACTATACCGTCCGCATGTATTTCGAACGTAACACAATATTTGTATGTATTTTTAATAATCTTAAAATTAAGAAGTAAAATATCAAGTTATGAAAATGTCGAAATCGAATGAAATTTTAAGACGCAAATTCATTTAATAGCACGAAAGAGTAATTACAGATTATTTCTGCTCTGGGACCTACTGTTATCTGTTTCCAACTTTTTCACATTATTTGTCTGCACGTTTTCAAATTACTATACTGGCCGCATGTATTTCGAACGTAACACAATATTTGTATGTATTTTTAAGAACTTTAAAATTAGGAAGTAAAATATCAAGTTACTAAATGAGAATGTAGAAATCCAATGACATTTTAAGACGCAAATTCATTTAATAGCACGGAAAAGTATTTCCAGATATTGATCCATCTCTTGACTTTTTATCTGTTTCAAATTTTTTGACATTACTGGTCTACACGTTTTCAAATTACTATATCGCATGTATTTCGAACGTAACACAATTTTTGGATAATTGTATTTTTAAGAACCTATATATTAGTATTACTATTAATTGTAACTAAATAGATAATTAGCTGAATACTAGAAGCATATTATTTAATAGTGTCATCCACATAGGCACAGACAGCAAACTTGGTGAAGAAATCGAGTTGATAATGAATGAAGACATGCAGGTAAAATAGTGTAGGCAGTCGCAAGAATATTTCTTTCATCTTTTGTGTTTGTATCGTGCGTTGCGTGCGACATAAAAATGTCATCTTCTATCTAAGCTGTCTCTGTGTGTCTCATTTCATCTGCCTCGTTCATTCAGCTGTCATTTTAGTGTTATCGTAAGATAAGTCTATTCCGCGACTGATATGATAATGGAAACTGGCATGATGCAGTGCTATACAAATACAAATAGAGAGTGTATGCATGTAGAATGCACATCCACAACTGTAGACATACAAAGTCTACTATCAGAAGTGTCTTTCTATACGTACATGTCAGTCATCTCCAGTTTACCTCGAGTTTGTTCTCCAAAACCGTAAACTAATCGTAAAATAAAGTAAATCTTAGGAGTTGATGTCGGTGTGAAATGACGGCTGGTTGATTTTGAAGGCGACAGTGATACTTTTAAGCTGAATTGGCTGAGCAGAAGTGAGCTGACGCTAATGTGATGATTCGGCTCGATTGTTGTGACTACTTTTATATCTTTTACACTACTAGCATCGAGTAGAAGGAATATGTATCTGTTTCAGTGTCTTAGATTCTAGCTAAGTGAATCTGTCTTGTTGGTGGTCTTTCTAGTAAACTGTAAATCCGTAGGGAAGACTTAGCATCACCAAAAATAAACGCAAGAGCATGAAGCAGTAATGATGAGTTGAGTGCTATGAAACATGGACTTTCCCAGTTTCTTCTCCCTTCCCTACATTAGACTTAGCTTAAGACGTTATGGCGCCTGGTTGATCTTGCCCTAGACTCAGCTCGCTTAAACTTGCTGTTTTGTTTTCCATTACGCATAAATATTATGCGTATACAGAGTCAGCGGAGGATGTATCCGTCATTTCGTTAACATACGTCGACTATTTTCCCGAAACTTGGATATATTTTATATGTATCAGTTAAATACTCTTATGTCTTGTTGTGGTTCGTCTGTTTACATTTGCGGGAGGCAACGCATTACTTATTACCTTTATCTCATTCAATTGCTTCTATGATATTTTCTACAAGAGAGATAGGTGTTTTCCGCTAGGGTTATGTTTTTTCTATTTTCTATGATATAAATGACTCTGTTTACGGCTTATTGAATAGCTTGAATGAATAGGGCGAGAGTTCGTATTTTTAAAGCTGAGGCGTCTCTCCAAGCAAACAGTAATGATCGACTTTTACTATCTTCTTGTTGTGTGGCTTTGGAAATTATTCTTTATGTATATTTATGTATTCGTTGTACTAAAAGATGCTTGGATAGATAGGATGTGATATGCATGTGACGGCAGTCGATGTATTTCCGTGCATTGCCTTTGGAAATTCATGAGAGTTTAGAAGAAAGGTCGTATTTTAACCATCTCATATGGAAATTTTATCGAGGGTTGGCTACTCTCAGTCGAAATAAGATCTTCCTCAACTTTCCTCTTTCATTTAACATCTCATTTTTCTCAGTCTTATTTTTCGCTTTCATGTATAAATGTATAAAACTGCTATTTGTCTCGGGAAAAATAGAAACAGAATACCAACACTTTATTCCTTCGTTTCTTCTTTAAGTCCATTTTCATTATTTATTGCTATTAAATTCCATTACATATACAGATCGTTTGCATACGTATGTTGCTACTTTGTGCACTTTCTCAAAGGAAACACAAAATCATTTTTCATTTTTATGTAGCTACCTAGAAGGTATTAAATCCTACTTTTCCGAAACGTAACATTCCTATTTTAAAGTTATGTTCTTTTACATTCAGAGTGAAAAATATCAGTCTGTTACACACTAGACTAACTCGAATTCACGTATCATTAATTCTGTATCAAGAATTTACAATGACATCACAGATCTCGCATACCTAAAACTACCTTTTACCCATCTCTACCATATCATTATGAAGTTCTTGGTTAACTAAACTTAATGTCATAAGATTAGAATGTATTACCAAGTTGATATATTTGTTGCTTTATTTTATCATCTGTATCTGTACAAATCAACACTAATTAGAGTAAACGAGTTCTTAGTTTCTTAGTAGTTCTGTTTTCCGTTAAAGATTTGACACGGTGGTACACTAAAGAGTAGTAAACTGTATCTAAATGAGCACTGAAGCGTGTGATTCCAGGACCGGGATATGTTACCAACTATTATTCAAAGGATTTCCCCAGTTCTACAATAAAAAGACTTAGTTATATGCAGCAGTAATCATAAATAGGTACAAAATACAAACTATAATACACATGACTGTAGATTTTAGTTATATGCAAGTGCAGATATAGATCACAGAAACTATCTTCATATGAAATTGAAGATGAAAGCTCGAGGTCTTGTTTCAGCTCTAATGCTTTCTTTGCTGCCTTGTCATGTTGTAGCAGAGAGTTATGTAATGTTTGTGGCGTGGGATGCCTAACTTGTCTTTTCAGTTGGAGCGAGGCTTGACTAAATTCTTCTAGTTTTTGTCTATTGCTGTTTGCCGTAAAATTCGTTCAACACATGTTTTTACGAGACCGGAAATTGCTTTGAATAATCCATTGAAATGAAGGAAAGCAAGCGCAAGGGAGAATGTCAGACAGGTTAAGGTTCTTGATGAAGTAGACTCCATGTATAGTACAGTTTACTTAAATGGATGAAAAGCATTGCAATGATCGTACTTCAAACCAAGCATCTAATGCAAGTAAAGTACGTTTTTGAATCTGGACTGGGAGTGCAAACCAGAAGTGAATGGGATGGATGAATGTCGTCGTCTTAGTAGTAGTGATCATGAATGGGCTCACTGACTCAGTGAAAGAAAAGGAAGAGATTTGAGATGGTTTAGTGTACCTATTTTCTGTAAAGTATTTCATTTCACAGAGTATATAGTAGGTAACTGTTGTATATGTATCTTGGAGTTGAATTGTGGATTAGGTAGCCTTGTAAGTATCGTTAATCGGTATATAGACCACTCTTCATACAATTCATGCTATAAGAATGTTTCTAAACGAGTGAGCAAACTATGTAGACGTTTTGTGTAAGTAAGGTACATGTTTTTCTACGACTGTTGTAATGCACGATTAGGAATTACGATTATGACCTAACCTACCTCATTCTTGAATGTAAACTTGCTATTTTCTACAGAGTGTGCTCTGTATATTGTGGTGACTGCATAAGCACTACATTTCATTAGGAGTTCGAATAGTTATTATACATACGACAAGATTAGAGAGTAAGTTATATATATTAAATGTTAACCTTAGATATAATTCTAACTGATTTACTCTAAGAAAAGTTGTTTTAAGAACATAAACTGTGTTTCATGGCACTAGACTTGAAATGTAATGTGTAATTATGCCATTGTTGGTGTTTTCTTTGTTACTGAAACACAAAGAGTTGCCTCTAGGTTCTAGAAAGATAAGAGTGGATGCAGTGGAAACAATTGAAATATTTCAAAAAACCGGATGGGCCCGAGCTACATTAGTTGAGTACAATTCACTCTGAAGTTTTAATACAAAGTGGTTTTGGCAAGGAACATAACATTGGGTGAATTATGTGATTGGCCCGTCTGGTTGTTATTGATAAGAGTTCAACTCACCCGAATTTCTAAACACACATTCATAGATCGAGCAGGCAGAGAATTGTAATCGGCAACCTACTGACAGGATAATTGTGAGAGGATTGACGCTGTGTCGGTAGCTTTGAGCTATTAGTTAGCTAACCCGATGTTATGGCTCGGGAGTGTGGACCTTATTTCCGAGATTCCAACTTCCAGGTGTTTTTTATCGGAGTTTCGGGCCAAAATAGGAATAGCGTTCCTGTCAAAGTAAATTGCGTTGGGCAATATGTTGTTTAAAATGCACTTCATGCTTTCGTGTCTCTACTCGTGGAAGATGGATGGCTGTGAGTGGAGTAGTCTGCCGAGACAACACTACGCATTCCGAGTAGACAAAATATGAAGTGAGAAGTTAACGTGGAAATGTAACTACACGATTCACACATCATTTTATGGATATTTATTGTCTACGAAGGAAGGGTACTGCATTGCGTACTCCACGTCAGATAAACTCTAGTGCGGAATATACATTTGGAATTTGAAACTAGGGGAGATGATGAGGTACAGCAACAACAGCAGACGGTTTATACGAATGACGATTATGATACGAGATTCTGTAGTGTTTTGTTGTGAAGGGCTTTTCCATCAACTATCAACAGAGGAAAGAGCTCGAGTTTGAAAAGCTGGTCAGGTATGTGCATTAGGATTCAGAACGAGAGCGGGGCAGGCCAGGGACGGAAACTTTATTTCGTGTGGGCTGGATATGTGTGGAGTGGAGCGTAGGGTCCGACACTTTTGTTGTCTGACTCACTCGTCATATCAGCTGGGGTCAAGTTCATTCCATAAAAAGTGGATGGGTTGAATTTCTGTTAAAGAGTAAGCTTGTTGGATATTGTGCGTGCCCTTGGCAGGTTTTGTTAGAAAGAGAACCTCATTGCTAACAATATAAACTCGGAATACAATGATCACTGTATAATAATGGAGTAAAGGGGACTCGATTTGGTCTAATTGGTATAATTTAGATGTAATATGATATCAGGTGTTCGCCCTAAGTAGTACAATAAGTAAAACCTACGATTCCGCTGCACAAAATTGGTATACCCAAACTAGAGAAGTGCATATAGAAGAAAGTCTCCATTTAGACCTAACCTTTACATTTATCTGTGTTTATACACGCAATCTATACACTATAGGGTAAACAAAGATACAGTTTATCTTTATGCGTATAGTGTTTACTACATTTTCGTGTTTTATAAGTGTAAGTTAGAAAGGATTATCGCTTTTCTATCAACGATGCTTGGGGTTGTTGGCGTCATCGAAGGGAGTTCCAACTGAATGGTAGTTTTTGTTGAAATTAATTTACATCGAGTGCCTGCCTACGATAATAATAACTGTGCCAACAGTTGTGATGGGCCGAGATATGATATGCAGATAAGGTGTTTAAATTATAGGATGATGTTAGAATGTGAGTCGGGTCTGCTACAAGTGAATTGAAGATGTGGGCTTTGATAAGCTGTTGGAATTCGTGTATTAATTCTATTAGAGCTTGTACTACTTGGGTAACAATCACAATAAGCAATTAATTTGAATTGGCTAGCTGTGCTATCTGTAAGTGTTCTTATCCTGAGAATTTATACTGATGCTGTCTGTTGTTTTGTTGATGTTTCCAGTGATCCGAGATGATTTCCGGACGATGCCTCAGAACACGAAAATCCTGGTTGGGGAAACAGCCGTGCTGAGATGCCAACCTCCCAGGGGAACCCCAGAGCCGCAAGTTTTATGGCACAAGAATGGACAAACTTTGGACACTCGCCTTGCCAGGTAAACTGTGATCTCTCTCTGTGTGTGACATTACAAAGATTAACAGTCAACTCGTCGCTGGTCACTCTAAATCAAAGCAAGAAGAAAAGCTATGCTTAAGAACTACCTACTTACAAAAGTTTTCTAGAAAGCCCCTGTAATAGTTCGTATCCTTGCTAGGTCTAAGTTAGAATTGGAAATGGGAAGAGGAACTTTGGTATAATGTCAGGAGCGAAGTTCGTAAAAGGAAAGGAAACTTTTGGTTAGGATTTAATGAGCTTGTCTACCGTAGTTGACTTGATGACTCGAAAGACTATTCGGGCAAACTGTGGAGAAGTTCTTAGATCATGTTTATCTGCTCTTGGCCTAACTCTAATAATATTGGGTGATCTCTGACTTAATAATATAACTCTTGTATGATTACTCTTACAGCAGTCGTTTGCAAAGTGCTGATGGAGGCAATCTGATCATAAAAGATGTCCGAGCAACAGATGCTGGCCGCTACCAATGTCTTGCCATAAATATTGCTGGCACAAGAACCACCCCGGAGGTCACTCTCACTGTCCACCGTAAGTATTATTGTTATTATTTCATCCAGGACTTGAGAAATTATATTGAAACTTTATGGCATGATTATATCCTCCTTTTGCTAGGGGATTTTAAGTAGTAGCATCTTTCCCTCCATTAAACCTAAAACTCCAATTTCTTTTCAAAAGGAGATGTCCCAGGATATTCTTGACAATCTCAGTGAGACTACTACTAGTAGCAATAGTATAATGTACCCAGAACAGTGGAACGTACGTACGAAGTGGTAATGTGATGAAAAAGCAGTATGTTCCGCCAAATAAGAATTAATGCCATGGGTTATGACGGCTCTTGTGTAGACTCTGTAGAGGCAGTTAGTCGAGAAAAGGGAATGATGGCTATTTATGAAATTGGGAAGACATCTGGATGGATATAGAGAATGCATTGTGTGTACACTGTATGTATCGATACGCATGTCAGTAAATCTCCCAGTCATATTATCATAACTCTTAAAACTGTATTAGTTGTAAATCAAGAGGCGACTCGAGTCAAGTGAAGACAGAAGACTATTTATTACCACTTATGCTGAGTCTTCAGTCTGCGTTTCTTTTCTTCCTACTATACATGTGTAGAGTTGTATATTTTGTTCTAGTTTTCACTACTAAAGTTGGTCGAGACAACTGTTTTAGAATAATTGCACAAAAGTATATATAGTGCTTACGCAACGATATTTTTTGGAATCTTCATGCAGATGCTTTAAAGTATTTTGACTGGAAGTTATAAAGCACTGCAAAATCCAGTGAGTAGTTACTAATGAAGAAAGTTGGGGAGTTAGTACCTTTAGTATTATGTGAGATATAAACTTTGAATCTGTAATCTGTAAAGTTGGTAAGTATGTAATGCACAAGTACTGTCAATGTTCAATAGTTGAAAAAAGGGATTTTGAAGTTGGGATCTATGTTCTTGAATTGCATGGGATGGATATGTATTAGTTTTTATATGAGAATCTTATAGGGACGCAGGATCATTGAGAATATAAGCTTTGGTGACTAACCTATGAATGGCATTTCAATTTAAAGCCCTTCCTTTTGGCCATTAAATATTAGCCGTCATGCGGAAGAATTCAGCTGGGTCATTTCATTCATATTGCACTTGAGTTCTCTGTCGGTCCGTTATGTCTGACTTTTTATTTTAATGGGACGTAGGCAATACAGTGGTATGGCACTTCTTTGAATGTTGACTGTATGCGGCACGGCACGCACATTAAAGTACATGCGGGTGCAAGTCAAAGCAAAGGGTACTAAAGGAGTACAATGCTGAGTTGGACGGAAAGTATAGAAGTTTGGAGGCATTAGAGAAATAAAGTAGAGAGGAAATGGAGAAAGAGAAACTGAAAAGGGAGAAAATGGAAGAATATTTCCAGTCTTTATGCATTAGAAGGATGGAATATTGGTATTCTTTATTTTACTGTGTGCTAAGTATGTAGAGTACAGGAGATCAGAGAGACAGAGATGAAATGTGCCATATTTTTACAGAGAAGCCGTACTTTACTCGGGAGCCAGAGGATGTTACCGTACTGGTGGGAGATGCAGCCACATTTTTTTGTGATGTAGGAGGAATGCCTCAGCCGGAAGTAAATTGGTATCGCCAAGACATGTAAGTAAAACCAATATCACTAGACATACTTACTGCCCTTCTTCCAACTCATATTTACTACCACTATCAAAAAGTTCCGAAACTTCTTTACAACTACCAAACCTAATGATTAGTTTTGCTTCGTTGTGTACATATCATGTGTATTTCCTAGTATATCCTATAAACTGTTTATTACCCTCAAGTTCCCTTTTGTAACAGACGATTGAGTTACGTGCTAATGCTAATGTCAAGTGAGAAATAGCTTCAATAGTTAACAGCACTATTATTTTGTTTGAACAGCGGAATGCCCGGAAACGGCCGTGCTGAAAGAATCGAAGGTGGATTACGAATTAAAGACACTCGTCCTGAAGATGAGGGGCTCTACTTCTGCCAAGCAAATAATGATCTTGGCAGTGTGAGGGCCAGCGCCCTTCTAGCTGTGCACTGTAAGTACCGGATTATTCTATTTATCATTTCGTTTAACATTTTTACTTACAGGGTAAATCTAATATCTCTGTAGCCCTTTGAGTAAAATCTGCTGAGCTGATAATAATTGTAACTTAATTAAGTAGATAAGTGAAGGACACATAATTCACAGCAAAAGTTGTATTTAAGAACCTAGATTAATTTTTGTAAGTTATACTAATGTTGTCCGTTGAGAGTTTACATATAAATATAGTGTTGATGTATCATTTTTGAACAGACACTGTATCAGGTATTATCATGAGTTATGGTATAACCTGTAAGATGAGAATTGTAAAAAAGATGAAGTGAAGTGCTTAAAATAGGGGAAAACTTGATCGAACTATGGAAGTTGGAGAAAAAGGAAGTAATCTTGAAATGTTGTATAGGTTATATTATTACAGTAGATTTAGTGAAGTTGGAGCGAAAGAGGGAAAGTAAGATTTAATTTGATCTTCTCAACAGTACTAATAGAACTAATGGAGAGCCAAAGCAGGGAAAGTATTTTTTGTGGTTGTCTTCCTACAAAGTCGATGTTGATTTAGAGGCAAAAAAGACATCCTTCTTTATGTATGATATAAGTCTATATGTTATAGTAAAGTTATAATTGTAGAGGAGATTGTATGCGGGGAGTTTGTGAGAGAGTTGAACCGCATAATGACAGTATCGATTGAAAGGAATGGAAAAAAGGGAATTTCATCTCACTTTGGAATGGTTAGTCAAGTCAACTAGTTAACCTTAGTCAATTTTGTGCTGCAAACTTGGTTTTAGATAGGAACGAACTAATGTTAAGATGGATAGGGGAGACTAAATACACACCACAAAGTTATTTGTGAACGATGAACAAGGAAATGGAAGGAACGGTGAGGCTGAGTGAGTCTACTCTTAAGCAGTGTGTCTTAAAAGCAGAAAGTAAGGGGGGTTGGAATTATAAGAAATAAAAGCACAGGAAAGTAAATGGAAAAGACGACCTCCGAGTAGAAAGACATGATGAAGTGATAAAACGATGAATGAAGTGGCTTAAGATAAGGCCAGGCGTCTTCAGACACACCTATTAAGAAAGAAATGTACATTTTCTATGTGGACAACTTTGACTCTTCAACTTTGAAAGAAGCTATTAATAAAATGATAGTCTTCATCTTGAGCGCTGTGCTGGCTTCACTCTCCTCCACCTAACTCGATTAGCCCAAGGGTGGTTTCACAGTAGTATTATTCTCAACTGTGCTAAATGAATTTTTTACATGGCATGTCTTAACTGGACCAGATTGAGATATCAAAGATTTCTCCACACTGTCAAGACTTGTCATGTACCCTTTCACTCTTTTGTCAGATACCTAAGTCCGCGTCATTGTCATCGTGTTAAGAATATAGTTACACATTTATAACAAATTATACATTGAGTACACTTTAAAGAAGATTTACTATAAGCAGTGCGTATTGAAAACTATTAAAAATATTAGCGATAATACTTAAATTTTAGTCGAATAATCAAAGGAGGTTGAGGAGTTCTGTTATCCAAATACTGTGTAGTACATTGCAAGGGATATAATTCTATTGTCCTATTGGGCGGTGCTACTAACGTAATTGCAAATCAAGAGATCGTTAATGCACACAGCGAGATGTATGATTTAGTTTCATTTGATTACAGTCAACGATAGTATGAAATTAACTTAAAGAAAGTACACGTGAGTGATTTTGCTCTTTGCTGCTGTGTATAAAAACATCATGCAATGATCAACTTGGTACATTGTACAAGCAAGCCGATGCAATATGGTATGATATGATGTGCATGATGATTAAAGTGGTGCTCAAGGAAAATTAAACGGTGATATGTAGAAGAATGTTTAAAGTTAGTGTGTTATATGCATGTAACAGTTACATTGCGTAGTATGCAAATGTAAGTGAATGTCCGTATGGTGTGAATTTTTTTGCTCTTTAGCATTCTTGTCGTAGATGTATGTATACAATGTAATGGACTGAAGAGGACATTGTGAAAGTATTGTGAGTAAATTGTCTATTATGTATATAGCAAAAAAAGTTACATTGTGCACACTTTCTTATAGATTCTTATTAGGGCTCGTTAGTATATTGTTCGTGTTGTAGTCTTCAATCGTGATACTTCCATTAGTAGAAAAAGAGCGTGAGATGCTGTAGTGTGATGCAAAATAGGATTGGTGATGATGGGATGAAGACATAGTATTTATAAAGTGAACAAAAACTTGATTTGGAAGTTGAAGACTTAATAATAATGTACCCATTGGTATTCGTACGTCTTTGCACAGTCATTCCTTTTGTGTTACCTAGTTTGCCTAGTTATACACTTAAGACAAATTCGTGTTTGACAAAATTCTCATTGGAACGGGATCCTAGTGGTGTTTTCTCATTCAGCCATGCAACACGCTGAGATACATAGAAAAATTTACAAATTATAATGCAAATATTTGCCAAAAGTTGAAATGACTAAAGTCTGGATATGATAGAGGGCTTGGCTTTCAACTTTTGGCAATGCAAAGCAATAAAGTTTCTGGATTTGTTGAATAAGGGATAATAAAAAGTTTGGGAGCATTAACTATTTTTTGTTGTACATATATACATACTTATGAGACAGAACACCATGTGCCACTTTTTATCACGTTCATCGCACATACTTTCGGGTTTAAGACGCTCTACCTCTGTCTTATGAAATAGAACATGAAATGGAAATATATTTCAAAATAACCTAATATAGTTATGCAGGCTTGACTGAGCTGACTTAATCTTTGCCATTGAAATTCATAAGAGGACGGATTACGTAAAAGTCGAAGCACGGCACGACATGATAGCATACGGTGTGAGTGTGACACTGGGAAGTTGACTGTATAAAGACCACGCTACATATCAACTAGTCATCTCGTCTTTCTTTTGTAACTCAACATCTATATAGCTATATAGATCGTATATCTTATATCTGAAGCATTAGATCCCCACGCATCTACGCATATAATAGTTGTAAATTGCAAAGAACTTGCATTCCGTTTATTCAGTACTGCGCTGTACAAATATCATGAAGATGAGTGAGTGGATGATGTTAGTATGTTGTGTGCGTGCATTATTTATTCTTTTGATAGCGAGTTTGCAACTTGGGACTGCTAAAGAAATTGTCACACGTAGTGAGAAACATTTCCATTTATTCATGTACTTTTCATGCTCTGTGATGGAATGGGATTTCTAATGTAAAAGTGTAATGTGTAAACCTAATACCCAAGAAACTGTCATCTTATGAAGAATCGTATATAACAAAAGTTATTTATATACATTATACACATAAGATTTGGTGTATACATGCCTATAGGTAATCTTCGCATAATAAATCTATCAGGAGCTCTATAAATCTTTTAGGAGAGTAAAATCAAAAGTTATTAACAAGCCTAAATATACTATTGTATGTAATGTATTAAATGTATAGCGTATAGGGACTTGGAAATGGATGATAATTTGATCTTTGACTTTTGAATGGTTGCAGCTCGGCCGAAATTCATAGTTCGACCAAGGGACGTGCGAATCGGGATGAATGGAGTGGCGAAATTTGACTGTAGTGCAAGTGGGAATCCCGTGCCGACGACATGGTGGCGAAAAGAAGGGACTCAAGAGCTTCTTTTCCCATCGAGCTCTCATGGTCGTTTGCATGTAACTCCGGAGGGAACTCTCCGCATTCAAGGAGTGAAGAAAGAAGACTCGGGCCTTTACGTGTGTTCTGCGTTGAGTGCTGCTGGATCTCGAGACGGTGTGGCCAGACTTGAAGTGACATCGCAGGATCAAGTGCCACCCCCGATTATCAATATAGGACCTACGAATCAAACACTTCCTTTGAAAAGTATGGCGTCCCTGCCTTGTGAAGTAGTTGGGATGCCCACACCGACCATTAAGTGGCTTAAGAACGGCAACGAATTATCCAGCGAAAGTAATTCTCCGCGGATCGCCATTTCCACCAATGGAACACTTCAGATCAATGGTAAGCCGAATTGAACTAGGGAAGGAAAAATCAAAGTTCCAAGTTCCTAGGAACTTATAAACCTATTGAACTGAGTATAAGCAAAATCTCTGCTGGACAAGTCGCGGGACGGGAAACTAGCATGATAATAGATTACTATCCAAATAGGATGCTCAGTGACGAAATCGAAAAATGAATTGAACATTGAAGGAGATAAAGCGTTTTATAGCGTGGCCTGAATGGAATCCGACAAAAATTATATGTTCTTAGGGCTTAGAGCACACCGCAGTCTACTGTCTCATCTCTTGTGGACATCTTACGAAATGTATTTCTAAGATATCTATGATAAGTATACGTAGTGCCTCTGCTTTTACACGATTTATTTAAGTGTGGTGGACTACTTCGTATATAGTATGTAAATGTGCATGCTGATGTATGCTTTGGAGTATTATAGTTTCACTTGTGAAGGACAGACGATACGTTACTAAAATCGGTCTAGTGTTGACTCGTATTTTGCTATGCTTCCAGCTTGGCTCCAATTTTTTGTGCGGAATCTGTCTTCACGAGGAGATATTTATTCTGTAGTTTTGCGTATGATGGAAAAAGTTTACATTTATTTCTATTGCATTACATAACACAGCAAGGGAAGCAATGTCATGATCGTTGAAATGTGCAGAGATGAGTTGGGAAATGGACAACGGAGTAAAGTAAGTAAGTTTGATTTGAGTAGTGTAGCGAAACGACTCTCTCTGCATAGTGTCCTCCTTTTTATGAAAGGGAGATCTTAGGATGTCCATGCTGACTGCAGACTAGTTTTTATGTATTCCATTCGGCTTTCTGCTTTAGTTCTATTTGTATTTGCAGCGTGTGTCTCTCCTGCATATAATGTATGTGTTCGTAATGTACATATTCTATTTAAAGTTATAGAGTAAGTAGTGCCTTACATAAGTCTTGGTTGATAGTCAAGGAAGATAGATCGGCGAGTTAGTCTGCAATAAGTGGGGATTTGGCGTCTTGTGGTCGTTGTCATCCAAATACAATACAGATAGTCGCTACAGTGGTTTCCTATTGCTATTTCTCTGCCGATATATCTTTTCGCCTTTTCTTTCTGATTTGGATTGCATTGCATGGTGTGCTTGGCATGGCCTCGCATTGCATTTGCGATTGAGATGAGATTTTTCTCTCCCGCACTAAAAGTATAGCTAAAGGCTTTACTATACTTTGTGTCTGGCTCAATGGATGATTGGGAATCGGGATTCTTTTGCCCTTCCTTCCTAGCCTTGCCATTCCATTCGTCTTTCGTGCACTCGTTTATCTCACGCAGTTTTTCCTTCGCCTTACGCATCTATATATTTACTTAAGTGAACACTATCCCTTACTACGATACACAAGCACATACGTGATCTTTACTTTCTGTTTTGTCAGGAGATGTATATTCCAAGCACTTCCTACGATATGTTATCACTTAAGGCTGTGCAACTGAGAATGAGATGGTTTTTCGTGGAGGGAGCAAAAGTAAGTAGATTGGTGAGTGTGTCTGCTTCAGCTTTGCTTCGGTTTGATGGAATGAAATTGAGGAAATGCATTTTTATGACCGCTGTTGGGGTTCAGTTTGATTTTGGCTGATTGTCTGTAAGCGAGAGTGCGATCTCAATGTTTAGTTACTATTATGAGACATACGATAAGAAAACCACCTAAATATATACCGTCTACTTCCTCAATGGCTACGTACCTACCACTTGGATGTGTGGATGACTGCTTTTGCTCGACAGTCAGCAAAAGAAGAATAGCACAACAAAAGAAACTTAACTCAGCTCTGTTTTGCTCTACTAACTTTATTCGATAACTGGTTCTGTCATCAACTGTCTCCAACAGCCAGACTGAATTTATATCTCTATAGATAGACACAGTCCTTAATAACTACCACAATATTAGATATTCTTCTACAGTAGCCAGATACGGAATTATTACATTTACACACTGCATCCTCAACTAGGACTAATAAGGGACTCTATATACTTTTAGTAGGGAGTTAACAACTTAACATGCACATAAACTAGTAATGTGTGAGCTGAGTTAATTAGTCCAAGTTTGATTTTATGCTATACGCATCTGTACAATCGTTAGACAGCCTATAAAAAGGACATTAGAGCTTGTTGACAGAATTTTAAGAAGGAAGTAGTGCCTAAATAAGTAGAAACACTTACATATTTACACCAGAAACAGAGCACTGTATAATATTTGCCTACCACATCCCTAATTCTGACCAAAACCACAATACAGTTTTTTCAGTTTTGCAAATGTCCTTCGTACCGACACCGGCATACACTTTTGTAAAAGTGATTATATTTTATTTACACATCTAACAGATCACTAAAATGTCACAAACGGACGTATTTAAACAAATTATGAAATAGGTGTTAGTAAACAAAATGATTGATGCAAATGTAGATGTTCAAGCGGATATTTATTTATGTGCGCATGGATAGAGTTTGTGCTACTATTTCGAGGTTTAGCCCCTGGGGTGGGGGTAAATGTTATACAGTGCTGAATGAGTAGATAACAGTATGGTATGCCGTGACTTGGTGAAGGATTGTTTTATTCACAATTAGTGGGAGAATTGGTTGAGCATTAAAGTTGAGTTAGGAGTGGATATCAGGACGTTGGTATCTCTGCTACAAAGTGCAATTCGGTAGTAAACGGAGAGAATAGAAGTGCGAGGAGGGTTATATTTTATTTGTGATTCTCGTCAAATGTTGAGTACGTAGTTACATATGCATGTAGCTGTTGTATCTGGAGGCGCTGTTGAGTCTCAGTCGACTAGAGCGAGAGGCATAAGGCAGTGTAGACTGTAGAGTAGATGAGTTGAGTTATTTATGGCCATTTGAAGTATGATTGAGTTGAGTTCATTGTGTGATTTATTGCTTCTCAGCCAGTTTTGTCTTGCTTGGCTACTTAAATTGGGGGATAGCAGGGCAATTGGCCTGGGACTAGATTCAACCGAAAGTTAACGCATTGCAGTTCAATTGATGTGTGTAGAGCGAGTGGAGTTGTCTTTGTCGACCTGACTTGATGTAACTTCACTTGGTGCATGTACCACTGCAGATTGCAACTATTCATTCCTTTTGCCTTGCTAGTGAACTTGTTTGATATTTTCAAGTCTGACATTCCGCAACATTGCGGTAGTGCATTGCACACACGTGCATTGCTTGTTTAAACAGACTGTACCTATGCAGAGTCATTTACACACTTTGTAGTATGCTCAAGTCAACTCTGTGGTTTCTTTCAATTTACTACAGAACATCAGACAATGTCAGGGTAGTTGGGCTAGAAATCCAATGTACACATGGTCATTGCATAAAGCAAGGAAAATGTGATGCAACTTCAAGTACATTTGTATAATGCAATCAGGATACAATAAATGAACTGCTTGTTGTAAAAGATATTCTTGTGTTTCTGTTTTGTAGATGCACAACTTAAATTGCATGTTGTATGTAAGCCGTAAACATTTTTATTGATTTTTGAAATGCGCGTTGTAAACCAATTTATCTCAGTTGGCCTTGCTTTCTTGTAGATGCATATAAAGTCGATGTACTTTTATCAGGGTAGTAAATAGTAAAGTTTATCCTGTGATGCAATATCAGTATGCGTAGCCATGGCCTAATTTGTTGTTTCTGTATCCTTTGGATTTGTAACTCCTAATAAATCTTTTCTGTGGTTCTGCTCTTTTGAGTCTGTCTTCATTTCTCTTGTGCTGTCTGTAGCCAATAGTGCAGTAGAGTAGCACAGGAGCAATCTATGTATTTGTATTAAGTGTGTTGTGTCAGTGTTGAGCTGTCAAGACAAAAGACAATGGTGGAGAAAGCAGTGCAAACGCTCTGGAGATACTCCATGGTATCTAAAAAGGGAATATTTGGGAATAATGCTACGAAGTTGGATTTGGAATCTGGTATATGATTGTAGGAGATAAATAGATAAGTATATCTATAGCCTGGAGTATTTAACCGAGACAAAATATTTATCTTTGGACAGATTTACGAGCGGTGGACTCAGGGCAGTATACTTGTGTGGCCTCATCCGTATCTGGTGAAACATCGGCCACAGGCTCTTTGTGGGTCGAATCTCCAACGAACCCTAATATAGCCTTCCACAAGACAAACCCGTCATTGTTGCCACCTTCCCCGACGAAGCCGATTTTGGTGAACGAGACGGCAGCCACATCTATCACTTTGTCATGGACGTGGGCAGCAGCCAAACAGCAAGTCCCGACTCGGAACCAACCACTCCTTGGTTTCACCATTGAGTCATTCAGCCCCGACTTACAGACAGGCTGGGTCAACGTGGGTCATCGAATCTACGGGAAAGCCCGGGGCGGAGAAGTGATCATTCACACAGTAGATGCTCTGAAACCGGATACCAGCTACATTTTCTTGGTTCGTTCGGAGAACCCGGAAGGACTCTCGGCTCCCTCTCCTGTGTCAGATCCGATCAAAACTCGTCCAACCTCCCGGAGAACTCAGGACTTGGAAGAGGTTGATGAAGAGGAAGCACGGAATCAATTATCTACCAGTGATATCGAGTTAATTAAAGCTGAGCCGGCTTCATCAACTTCCATTAGGATTTCCTGGAAGGTTAATCCTCTTGTTTCATCTTTATTTGTTGTATGGATGTGTGTAGAGCAATCATAATCTTAGAGAAACACATAGACATATAAAGAATATAGTATTTGCACAGGTATAGTTTTATTTCTAGGTAAACACAGAATGCATACCTCGGAAAGACTTTCTCTAATATCAACATCAAGCAACGGACAATAAGCCCAACTTAATACTTGACTTGACTCTATTATATTATAAGTAAGCTCCCACGGAGAAAGACACTACTATTACTTTAGCTAATGTAGTTTTCCTACATCCTTACTTATCCCTAGTTAGTTTCGACATGGATTTAGAAGTTTCACAACTTACAATACTCAAGTATGTCCCTATACCTACCAACTAATTCAATACAGAACTTATAGAAATGAAACTCCGGACTATTTAGTTTTCTCTGCGTACATTGCAATACATATGGCTTACTCACACAGGGTATTAAAGCAGGAGAGAGAGATGATGAGATATCTCAATCTTCTACCTCTAGCCATTCCGAACAGGCCCAGTAGTAATTTGTGTCTTCTTCGTCTTCCTTCCTCTCTATCCAAACTTGGATAGAACTTATCAGGCTACACATTCATATATGATGATCATTAAAGTATAATGGTAGTAGTCTCGAGTCACATAGTTAAGTATGCTATAACTACCTACAGGGAAGTGATGCTGAAGAGAATGTCTCCCTTGCCTCCTTCCCCACTAAAAACAACACAACAGAGCAATGCGCAAAGTACATAGCATGCTTCATCAACTCCATCCGCTCACTGTCTATTTTATTTTGATTAATTACATCATCCTCTCCTCTTGTCTCTCTTCCCTGTCTGTAATTATATGATACTTGAACTTGTCTTGTCTTTAGGCTCAGCAGCAGCAACTCAAACTTCTATCTCTATTAACTAAGTACTTACCCATACCTCTCAACAATACTTTAGTGGCAGGAAGAATATAATATTCTACTAATGTACGTTTCCTTATAGACCTACCATACATATACAACTTTAACTGTAGGATTTCACGAGTTTAACTGAATTATAGGTAAGATTTCACTATAGACCTTGTCTTGTATAGCTATGTGCTCAGGCTAAGTATTTATTACTGATAAGAGAATCGACACTAATCAAGGAAGAGAGTTGAACAAACTTTTCCTCTACCTAACTTAATACCTAAGAAAGATCTTTGTGTCTGATACTTAATCTTTCAATTTGTCTGCAAACTTTTCTCTCTCTGACATTGTAGACAGTATAGATGTAGCGAGATATTAATTATTTACCTTTTGCTCCAATAGTTTTACGTATTTGGTTTTTCTATTAGTGCCACTATCATCTACAATTCTTCCTTGTCACTTACACAGATACACAGATACCTAATTACTAACTGGAAATATATCTCTGACAAAATGTAAAGTGGAACACTGACACAAATAAAATTACTAGACTTCACCTCACACGTTTCTACACATTTATTATGTATTCGTAGAAACTTCCTTCCTCCCAACTAAATAATTAGTCCATTTTTCCCGTTGTGAATTAAGTAGCTTGTTAGGTCATCCGACTATATAGACGTTTACAGTCGCTACTCGCATTTCTCAGCAGGTTGCATTGCTTACCTTCGTTTTCTGATCAAATATATAGTAAACAAGCATAGGTATGTATTTACTTATTGTTAACGTTAGCACATATCTTCACTGATATGTAACTACTGTGCGTGACTATTAAGTTATGTGTATATTACATTACGAGTTACGACATGGTACTTACTTAAAGGTGGCTATTGTCATAAATTATTGTAAATACGAAGGAAATTTTAATATTGTGTAATGTAAAATTAGTAAGATAACAAAACACAGCGAGTGCGAGGCCGTAGATCACTGACAGTGACAGCATTACTACAAGAATTACACAATGGGCTTAAATACAAACAAATCCTTGATTTCTGACACAATAGAAAGGTGTATCCCCTTAGAGTTTGAAGAATACTGTAATCCCAGCTTAAAGATTTACACGTTGTCTCGTCAGCCGTGCACAACAAAAGAGTAAAGATTGTCATTTGTACTTCAGTTAATAGAATTTGGTATGTTGTTTTGTATTCCATTGTGTTTTGATGTGAAAGACAAGGAAAGCTGAGGTGATTCCTAAAGATACAAGTTTTGACATCATTGTATTTGTAAAGCATTATGATCTATTAGTTCCATCAGACACTCTTGAGATTAAATTGTAGGCAAGTAAATACGGTTTTACGTAAAGACTTTAAATAGGCTACAATAGGAATTCCTACAGAAAACTTTAATAGTGTCTAATGAAGGATTGTGCTCAGAGTTGGGTGTCCTAACTAAAAGTATTTTTCCTTTTCATTTAGGTCTCCAAATCATCAACGAAATTCATTGATGGATATTATATCCGTTATCGGGAGATCTCCGAGGGTCAGCCCTTCAGAAACTACAACATCCTGACAGTAGTTTCCCAGAAGAGCGACATGGACATCTACTCACATATCATTCCCAACGTCAAAAAGTTTATGCAGTGTGAAGTGTTTGTGTCCCCGTTCTACAAAAGTGTGGAGGGTCAGCCATCCAACTCCAAGACAGTCATAACTTCTGAAGACAGTAAGTTGTCCTTTCCTAATACATACCTACACTATCGTATCAACATCAAAAAGAATGGGTCCCTCTGGTTTTCCTCCCTGCCCGTTTGCATTTTTTACTTTGTAGATCCTATCATCTACTGGTTTGAGTTACCTAGTCGGGCAAGATATGCAGACCAATATTCAATTGTCAAATAACGAAAGTAGCTTAATGTATTGACGAAAATTGAGACTGACAGCTCCCATTATAATAGTGATATAGTATGATGTACATATTTTTAGAATCAGGTTGTTGGTCTCTCTACTAGAATTCAAAATTTAGAATTTAGAAACAAGTTTGGGATTTTGAACGTTCAGCAATATTATATACGCGCGATTAATTTTCTGAAGGTACAATAGACATCAGGTCCTTGAAGAAGTTTCCATTTTTACATTAGTAAACAAATTTCTCTAGTAAGCACTAATTTAAATTTTTTCTGTCAATTTGTAAAATGTACTATTAGTATGCTATCATCGTCCCTTATATCGGTATCCAACATATTATATCTATAAGTTGATGTAATGGGTCCTTGTAGCAGTACTTCATACAGGAAGTGTCAGTACTATTTGTGTGCTAAGTTAACAGTGCACTTTTAGGCAGTTGCAATTATGCACAATATGTGAAATTTTCCTCCTTTCCCCTTGCATACTAAGCTCATTTTGTTTGAGTGCAACTTTATTTTACGACGATCTGGTTGAGTGGGTAGATGTTGGAGAGATAGAGGAAAGTAGACAAACAAACTATCCATTCCACACACGTAGTAAATATTATCTGTTTCACCATGGTGTGGTGCTCAGACTCTAAGTACTCGAGCATAGCCATGTATCCTAATTTACTAAATAGTTCTTTTTCCCCGCTAAATGCAGTTTACTACTCTCAAGTATATAAGCAGTCAGGACTTCCTTTCTATGTATCAATGTTACTGCTAATAATGTCTTTAAAGAGGTTGGTGGATACGGTTGAATAGAATAAGAAAATCTTAATAAGATTATATTTACATATAGGATATAGAGTATAGAGGTGGTTATATAAATGGGACAAAGTCCAATGTGGCATGAAGTTTTAGCTATATAGAGGAGACAGAGATAAATATTAGGTAAGTTTAAGTTGTATGGAGTGAACTGGTGAGTGGTTTTCCTGTCTGTCTGTTCTATCTTTGTCGAAAGTGAAATTGTGAAGAGTCTCATTAGTGCTGTGCTGTCTCCTTTCACCCCTCTTAACTAACTACCGTTACCGGTGTGTCCCCGCCGCGACCACCACGGCCTTGTCTTGTCCTATCTACGAGAATGAATGAGAACTGAGAAGCCAGAAACTTGTCTCCAGGGACATTTTCTGCGACTCGTGCTATTAATTCGAGGAGGAGGAGGACGAAGGAGTCGAGAGCTTCCAGTCCATTACTTACGTTTCGTTACTTGAGTGTAGTTCGGGTTGGGAGAGAAAGAGGGGAAGAGGAAGCAAATGAGGATTCACAAGTGGATTCGTGTAATTTAATGTAATTATGCATTTCAGAACCATCTGCCCCGCCGCAAAATCTCCTTGCCAAGATGGTAAACTCGAGTGCAGCCAGCGTTCGATGGTCACCACCACTCACACAGCATCACAATGGAATCCTCAAGGGATACAAAGTAAGTTGTTTTCAGTGACTCTTAGCACACAATTGTAATTAGTGCCGATCTCCTAGCACCTTCCCACTTGGTACTTCCAATCTCTTTGTGCTTGCTAAACGAGCAGAAAATCAAATTGTTTATCCATTTCACATTTTTGGGGTTTCCTACTTATATAAGCTATATCTATATCACACTATATACTACACTATAGGTTATGAAGTTTGATTAAATAATTGCTCCGGGTTGTTGCTTAATACCCATTTCATTAAAATTGCTCAGAATGGCATGTTGAAATGTAATATGGATCTCGGTTTTTCAATTTTACCTAATAAAGTGAGTAGATATTAAGTAGGTAGAGATTTTCCCCTTGGTAGTACACTGTCATTGTCGAATCCGACTCTGTATTCACTACCACAATTTAATTTAGATTCCTGGGATGCGAAAGGGGTCTTTTGTGTCCAACTGTCTGTTTCTAGCTATGATTTTTCCTCTCTTTTGAGTTGCCCTAACTAAAAAGCGTAAAAAGAAAGCAGGTTTTTGTGTGTGGCTAGAAATATGAGTTGACAGGAGAGTCAGATTGAACTGAAACTAAATTCAAGGAGCATAGCGTGGCAGTAAAAATAAAGTGAAGTTGGGAGAATCTCTCTTGTGTTCTTTGAATGCGTCCTCGTTGTCTTCTTGGCATTGCATAGGGCATTTAGGCTTTAGTTGGTTTGGCTTTGCTTGACATTGCATTGGCACGCACACACACACTTATAGAAGTGTGTGCACTAGTATAGTAGGAGTAGCACTTGACTATAGATTCCCTTTCACTCATTGTCATTGAGAGAGATGATGAAATGAATTTTCTTGAAGAAGAACAAGTCTGAACAAATTGGCTGCATTTCCCAAAGCATAGCTGTGCATTTCTTATGTTCATCCCCATAATATAGTCTGGTGCACATCACATCAGTAATGCAGAACAACAGGGTAAGTATATTTAGGTTTTCAGACGTTTGTACAGTCTTTACCATAAATTGACTTGGTGTGGCTGTTGTGAGTGTGCGAGGAGTGTGAGACGAGGGTTAGTATATAAAGTTGCGAGAGAATAGTTCTGTTGTGTATTGATATCGAAAGTAAGAAGTCAAGTAAGCGATGTGATGGGATGTGATGTGCCAGGCCAGAACAGAATACAAAATGAAGGAGGGAGTTGAGTTTTTCTCAGTTAAGAGTTAGACAAGTCAAGCAAGTCACTCACTCAGTTTCACTATGTTCCTCAGATTGAAAAGAGAGACACAGGAAGAGGAATAAGATAAGGAAAAATCGATATGAGCCAATGAAAAATTTACGTTCTGCGGGGAAAAACGCTCAGCTCAACTGTCTTTTCCTCCCAAGTTCATGGAGAAAGTTTTTCTCCGTGTAAAATACGACGGGATTTGCGTCCTTTGAAATGACACCAAAATACTAGAAGATGAGCTGGGCAGAGAAACTTGTAGAAATTACTTTGCTAGTCTTCATGACTTATATTATTACATTATTTTAGTCTATGGACAAAGAAAAGGAAGTCAATGGCTAGTACTGTGCAGGATATAATGTCTGATAGTATGAAGTCGTGTCATGTCAGTTTTATTATCAAGATGGTTAGCGGGAGACTAGCAGGGAGTGTTATGAGAAGTGGGAAAGTGTTAGGGAGAATTCCTTCTATACTCCTTTATGCTTTATTTAATAAATTAAGTAGAATACTTATTATTATTGTGCTTTCCTATATGAAGCCATTCTGAATGATATATATAGATAGAGCTTGTAGGATATAAATAAACTTATTTCTAGGGAGAGTGTGAATCATCAGACTTTAATGTGTGTCTCTCTGTTTGATGATGACTTTTACAGGTGGAAGTGAAGGGGAACGACTCGAGGATTCATGCTGAGATGGACTTTGGTTCGAATATCTCATCTATTGTCCTGAATAACTTGACTCTGGGTCGTACTTATTTTGTTCGGGTGTGTGCCTTCACTTCCGTCGGCTTAGGCCCATTCACTCAACCATTGAGTGTTACAATGGACCCTTTATTCCTGGATCCTACTACAGAACAGAATGGAGTCACTGCCGAAGATGGAGCAAGCTCGTCTCAGTTCCTCAAGGAAGTCTGGTTCATCATCCTCATGGGGTGTCTTCTCTTCATCTTCCTCCTACTTCTCATCATTATCCTCTACACCAGGCGAAAGTCCCACGGGAAGAAAGACCATATTTCAAGTGAGCTCCACTCAACCATTTCTCCAGCCTCTTCCTGTCCCTATCCATTGTCTCCACTACTTCATTACCTCCTTATCATATTTCCCCATTTACATTCACCGATTTATTTCTATTACCCAAATTGGGATATAAAATTGGGGTTTTATAATTAAACTTATTTTGCAATAACGTAAATCTGTAATACCGCTGTGTAGTTTTGAATGCACCAATGTATAAGCATTGGAAAGAATAGAATAGATCCTTCCTTCGGCTGTTATTTCTATTCAATTCATATGGGTTGAAACAAAATACTAAAAATGAAAGTTATTAAGAGCAGTGTCTATTGTATATGAAGTGGATGTAGTATATAGTTAAGATTAATTTGAGTAATAATTACCATTTCCATATTTTGTGCGGAATTTTGGGAAGATACGATTTTTAAGTGAAATTAAGTGTCAATGTTTGACTTTGAGACTTAATTTTTGCATGTAGAATCCGTGCACCACCCTTTGGGCATAATTCCCATGATATTCTAAGTAAGAGTAACTGGAACCATTTGTTGGAGTGTTAACGTGAATAATTGACGTGAATTCACACAAGAGATGTTCTTTACTTGTGTGGACTTCTGGACAATGCATAACTTATTTCACCTGTTTATAGAGTTAATGCGTTGAAATCAGTTGGTTCCACTGCTGTATCTACTAGGTAATGTTAGGTAGCACAGTTAGAGTCGAGTGAGCAGATTGAATGGAAAGGAAATCGAGGAACTAATTAATAATTGAGACTTTAGAACGATACAGACATGAATGGTTGAAGGCAGAGATATAGAATCTAAATTTCGTGAGGCATTACATACATTAGAGGAGAGGAAACCACAATACAATGCAACATGTTAATCTGACTGTATGAATTGTGGAGATTAAAGTATAGAAATGAATAAGGTATGTAGGAGGGAATGAATGAAGTATTAATATACTAATGTATTCTGTTCTGGTGTTGCTGTAGGCGTTGTGGTGGCTCCTCATTCAGACTCACAATTCGTCAGCGGGAAGCAAAGTCTTTGGATAGATCAACGCTGGAGACCTACTGACACTAGTGATAAGGATTCTAATCGATCTGAAGCGAAGCTCCTCACAAATCATTTAGGGAATGGGGATCTTTCTGAAGCCACTGACTACGCTGAAGTGGATCCTCAAAATTTGACGACTTTCTATAACAACAGCAATAAGGGTTTAATGCATCATCAACAGCAGCTTCAACACCAACAGCCAGATCTCACCCCGTACGCAACAACAACTTTAATTCAACGGAGACCCAATTATGTACGCTCTTAGTAAAATCCTTTTTATCTTTTATGAGCTTTAAAAGACTGTCGAAGCTGTGTCAGCTAGTTTCATGGACGCCTTTTTTGGGAGAGCGAGTCATGAACTCGTCAGAGTCCCACTGTGGTGACTTGACGCCAGTCGAAGTCTCTCAAGAGATGGATGAGTATCTCCAGTTTTTCTGTTACTTGCGTGTGCATTGGCGTATTTGGAATTTTATTTTCCGACCACCTCCACATCTACTTCAATTTCCCGATATCTTTCCAACATTTCATGAGCGAGGACCTCGGAGTCTGAGTTCTAAATACGCCAATGTGGTTATAGTATAGTTGTGCAATGTTGAATAGGAGTTAGTGCTAAGGAATTTCATTTTATTGACTGCAATGGTTTTATGGTGATCGACAGGATCCTTTACCGACGAACGTTGGTCCAATGAGCAAGAACATGCTGAATGACTGCAGAGACTCTGATCAGTTTAGCTCTGGTAAGTAACCTTCCATATGTGAGAAATACTATAAACATTTTATTATTGACTCTTAGTCACTTAGAGAGCAAGTTTTATTTTATTCATTGTGTTTTACGGGTTTTATTTACTCCTCGACATTCTTTTACATTTCATCACATTCTGGTGGAGTATTTAGGAGAAAATGATGAGGAATGAAATGAAATTTTTGTTCTCTGTGTCCATAGGTCGCTCTAAACTTTCCATGGCTTCTAATAATTTCAACAAATTCAAGTCTACTCATGCATCCCCTTCTCCGTCTCCTTCCGCTCCAATGAAAATGGTAAGATTTTAAGGAATCTCAAGAATTTAATCTAACTTTCTTGCTCGCTAGTTTATTAGGGTCTATGACATATTTTATCTGTATCCTGATGGTTTTGTCGTATTTATGTTTATGTGTCTTTGGATTTATTACAGATGCCCATGACGTCAAGACTGGGATGCTACCAGAGTCCTGGCCCTAATCGATCTCATATGATTCCCATGGACCAATCATTATCCATGCATCATCCTTATAGTAATCATAATCATCATGCTAATGAGAATCTGTACCATATCGGAGAAATCTTTAGTCCTAAATCCGCATCGGCTACTAATGGCTTCTCGGAAGCAGTTTACCAAAGTGGTGATCCTGAAGATAGCAATTTCCTTCCTCAACAGGGCCCCATGTGCCCTCTTATTGATAGAGAAATCCAGTCTTCCCTACCGAGCTTGGCTTCGGACTCAACTTCGTGTAATTTGTACGCGGAGGCAGATGATGTGATCCCTAACTCGGGAAATAACTATTTTAATGGACATAGTGGTGGAATTATTAGTGGCGGTGTCCAAGAGAGAAGTGTTAATGGTCGACCCATGAAAAACTCTCGCTCGACGTCTCCTGCATATAGTAGTGATAGTTTCAACAGTGGAAAGTCCGCTAATAAGCGCCTGTACAATAAAGCTAACAAAAAGAAGTTTGACAACGCATGTAAATCTCTAGAAAGGCGGCATCTCGCTCCGTTATTACCTGGAAGAACTGGTACGTCCTATCAAACCCACTTACCAACTACCAACCAACTACCAACCACATAAATAATTGATCCTATAACCCCTTAACATTGTAATTTCAGCCTCCCCTAACTTATTATACACAATACATAGTTGTTTTCGGGCTTGTCTTAATTTAATTATTCCTATTGTGTTCTTTTATGTGTAAGATGAGTATTATTCTTATTCTTGTTACTCCTGTCTTGTTTTGGGCTTCCTTTTTAGTTAAGTGTTAAGGGAGGGAAGGGCTGGTTGCTAAAGGTGGCCTGACCAAGGCATGTTTGACAATGGGATGGTTCATGTTCCCGATTTGCACTGCATTATTTTACTATCCCATAAATTAAAACTGCAATTATTTATTGTCCACTTTGGACTATGACTTTTATTTCATTTTTTATTGTGCTCAGGCGAGAATGAGTGTTCATTTAAAACTTAACCAACGATAATTTATATCTCCAGCGTAGAATACTCTGCAAACTTGCTTTCCACAGTTGTAATATTAAAATGAAGGTTGAAAATGATTTCAATGTGTCAGTGTCCCGTGTAATTATTTTTTACATCCACGTAGCAGTTTCTGCTCGTACTTTTTATTTCCCTGGTTTATACGGGTTTTCATTCCTTATGTACTTCACTTGATTTATTAAATATTTAAATGGGCCATTTGAATGGGACAGACGAAACGAAATGTGGATTTTAATTACTATGGCTTAAGCGTTAATTGAACCATGCATTTGCCTTGTCTGCAATTTATTAAATGTCAAGAACTAAGAACAAAGTTCATCTACGATCAATAAGTAGCTTAGCACGTTCGCACTATCTTCCCAGATGTACTCTGCATTTTTTACTGCGAAACACGCAACGGGAGAAAGTTCTGTCTGTAGTCGTAGCTTTCTTTTCCGCTAGATGACTGTTATGCTACTTATTTTGAACTTTCACAACTTTCGTGTTTACAGTGCTTATATAATAGTAAAGGATAAGGATTACTCTTTGCATCTGTTTTTGATTAAATTTATAAATATTCTTTGCTAATTATTATTCGTTTTAGCATTGCATTATGGAAGAAATTATGTGCAAAAATTGTAATAATATTTTGCAAACATTTTTATTGTGTTATGCATACCTATTAATTATGGTGATAGTGAAAATACAATGTAAATATTAATAGCAATTACATGTATGTTTGTTGGGCTAACAGATGATTCTTATTCTCGACCAGCCTACCCTGAGGGAAACGGATTCCAGAAGTTGGCGAGATTCCCCCGACCGACGATGTCACAAAGTCAATTGGACAACGAGTATCCTGATTGGCAGCATGACGCGTCAGCAATCAAACTAGCCAAATCTCTGAAAGAGTCGAATGCATGACAATTGTGTGTTGGGAACTCAAATGTGTCGCCGTCTCCGCAGTTTCCTCATCCACTCATCAATAGTAATGTGAGCCATGGTCATTTTGGACATCGATGGAATACAAACACTTACAAACCAACGACAACATCCTCAGCGAGCCGAAACAAAAGTTCCATGGAAATGGAAATGGTAATCAAGATGACTGAAACTGACGAGCCAGATCAAAGTTACATTTTCCCATTCCCAACTCAAGTGAGCCCAACACATTTACCCGACGAAATCATAGCCCCTCCTAGTACTTTCACTCCTGCTTCAAAAAACACGGCGACACTATTACAATCATCGGGATGGATTTGATTTGATTTCATACAATCTTGTCTTGTTGGATGTATTTGCTTTGTCCCCGTAGAGTTCATGGATCATTTCCTTTGTGTGCTCACATTCAACTTACTTTCTCCACAAACCAACTAGTCTACACCACAACATCACTGCGACATTCACTCCTCTCACATGCAGTGAGCTACCTAAGTCTAACTTACGATGTCCGTCACTGTTTTTAAGTCACGAGTTACATAATGTTATATAATTTCATTGCTAAGCTAAATTAACTAACAAGACAAACAAAAGTTCTCATATGACCGTTCGTATCCCTACTTACAATTATTAGGGCGAACGTTAATTATAGTACAATTTGATATAATATACTATACTTACAAAATAAAAATAATTATGCTAGTAGTACCTACTAATCTTTCTAATCTAACCTAGTTATTTCACTGTTGCATAATAATAATGATGTTATAGTTCGTTATAATTGAATGTTTGAAATTCGGATTTGCAAGACTATGTTTTTCAATTGACATTACCAAGTATAACGAGTTACTCAGATGAAATTTTGTATTACCTTATAGACTTTCTTGAAATAGATACTCATACTTTGTTATTGATTAGTCGAAAACCATCGTTTGTATCCAATTATCGTTGTAAAGCTCTCTTTCACTTCCTTCAAAGCATCTACTGTATGAAATTATTCATAATAATGTATCACGTACCTCATAGCTGTACCACAATTACTAGATTAATACTAATTTATTTCTATATAAGCATATCAAATCAAGACGTGAACTACTGCCGCTAATGATTATTGTTACAAACCAGAAGGGATAGATTACCTTAACGTATGATAGCGTAATATCTACCTAAGTAAGTCAAATCTGAATTAATACAAAAATAAGCCTACTTACAAATACTTAAACCTGTTTGTTGTAAGTTGTGATTGAAGAAAATAACTTAAATAATAAATGAATATAAAACGTAGGTTTGATAAAAAAAGCTGTAGCGTAGTGGCATAAGGTCTAAAAAATTTATATTTCAAAGAAACTAGAACAAGGATATTATGACGCTAGGTAAACAAACAAATTGCCAAGATGCGAAATGCATGAAATTGGAATCTGGACACAATATTATTATCTGTAGGAGGTATAAGTACATTACGTTTGGTAAGAAGATACGGTAGGGAAGAGAAAACCAAGCAACCTAAGTCAAGTTTCAAACTAGATGTAAGCAGTAGGTAGAAAAAGGCATTTCTGTTGACTTGAATTATATATTTATTCATCTGAATAAATAAACAAGGGAATCATGTCCTAAGAAATGGTATATAAATAAAATAGAAAGAGAGGAGGCGTTGGTAGGTCTATGTCGTAAAGTAAGTAGCCATATTATATGCATAAATCTTAAGGTAGTGAAGTAGAAGGAAGCGTTTGACAGTAGTAAATTCTCACGTGGGTCGCATTCTCTAAGAGTTGTAGCTTTATCGTCTGATTTTTATATATTATAAGTAATTTTTTGTATTGATGCAATGTACAGTAACGAATAGATTGTACTTTTGTATGTATTATTACTTACGTTCGATTATTAGATACATACACATATTCTTACTAATATATTACGGATAGTCACTGATAATAAGTATAGAAAAGATAAAACAATATATTACTGCATGTGTTTGTGTCAAGTGTGATGATGGAAGTCGTAATGCGAAAACCAAACAACTCCTCGCGCATAAATACATAAAAGTATACAGTGACAAAAAAGGGAATGAAAGTAATAATATTGTATCGATTTCTGTTGTAAAATAAACGAGAGGTTTTCCAGAAATTTTATTCAAAAGGTCCGCAGTTTTGTCGTTCATACAATCTAAATGTGAATCTAGAGAGGATATTTGTTGTGTATTGTAAAATGTATTTGTACTGCTGTATTGTACAGTGTATTATAGTGTGATGTATGTTTTCTGATATGTAAGTAGTAGGTATAGAGGTGAGCAACGAATCTTACAAAAACACTTATAAATTGTACATACATACTGCATACATTGTTTATACAAAATAAAACGTAACTTAAGATTGAGGATGTAAAAATCTATGTATTATGTTGGTCGCTTATTCTCTGTGTGTACGTATGTAGGATCTGCGTAATAATATTATTATGAATATGGTTATGATTGCATATTGAGTATATTGTATGTAGTATTACACACATCGCTTAATATTCTATATGTATGTATACGTATTTCAATGTATTATTGCTATTATTATTGTCATCATCATTGTGAGCTCCTGCCATTTGTTTCCTTTGTAAGTTTACACACTTTACTCCTTGTGTTTGAACAGTAGTGAGGAATGTAAACCTGTTTAGGCTTCAAATGGCAGACAGACAGAAAACTATCGGAGACAATGAAGAAAATGTTGTGTTGTTTTTTACACGAAATACATATAATACGAAACCATAACTGTTTCTGCAGACAAATT
Organism: Tomocerus maximus; assembly: GCA_019776445.1. Classification (NCBI taxonomy): domain Eukaryota; kingdom Metazoa; phylum Arthropoda; class Collembola; order Entomobryomorpha; family Tomoceridae; genus Tomocerus; species Tomocerus maximus. The sequence goes on from JABASH010000099.1 coordinate 58,910, forward strand.
CCCGACGATTCCATAGGAAATGATGCACAAGTGAGCGAGCGAGGAAGCGAGCCAGATAAAACTGCCGTGCAATGGCAACGTGTTCACGATCTCGGCTTTTCGCCCGCTTTCTACATTGCACCACTTGTGCTTTTCCTTATTTTTTCGCCTACTTTCTTCTCTTACACCATATTCCGTTGCATTTTATTCACATGCTACATATTTACATACACAAACAAAGCCACATTATAATATAACCCTTGTATTATCACCACAAAGTGCACAGCTCCAACTGTACTTTACTTCCCTAGCAAAAAACAAACATTTGTATCCCTAAGTAAAGTATATACCTACAACACAGAATCTATATGCATATTATTAGAGAAATCTTGAATAGCTGTCACTTACTCGTCACTCGCTATAGGTACACTTTATATAAGCATACTAAATATATCCAGATGTGCGAAGAAATGTTTTGTGCATGAGCAGCGTTCCAAATCTGAGGATAAAATTCGCACTCGAATCAAGTGGAACTAATAGAATGTATCCAAGTTTGCAGAAATGATCGGAGCTACGGCACGCAGCAACCGAAAGGAAACTAAAACGGAGTATTACTCAGTTTAGAGTTGCGAAAGAAAGAAATTGCATTATTGTACGGATGGAGTAAAGTAAGTAAAAAGGGGTGTTCTCTTCAGATCACTCCTACTATAATATTGCATTTACATGCCTAGATGCTTTCCCAACATCCTATAAATAGTGTAATACGAATGTACTGGACTGATGCGAACTCACTATCATATCATACGTGTATAATAATACTTACACCAATAATCCCGTTTTATATGGAGATAATATAATGTAAAGTAGACAAGACGCTCTCCCACTACGTAGTCAGACATCCAACATTTACATTTCTCAACTCGTGCTGAAAACTGTAAGTACATACCTAATCGTAAGTACAACATCATTCCACACATTCGAAGAACTAAATGTAAAGCAAGTAACTCAAGTACTCCTACTTACTAACACACACTTTTACTACTCCCATATTATATACACCAAACCAAACACAACTTCATAAAGAAGAAAAGAGCATATTAAAATCCCAAGAATCAGAGATCACTTTTGTTCCTCTCCTCGGCTAAGCTCCAATCTTCTCAGGATTCAAGACACTTTTACTGCCAGATCCATCCAGCTACTTCCATATCTCTCTCATATCTCATCTACACCAAACACTTGTTCTCCGTATACCAAATTATTTCCTCTTATGTAACCACACACCTACTTACTCCCTTTATTCTCCCGTTTTTAATGTAATACACTTTACACACACATTCGACACTCTCCATCATCCCCTTCCCGTCTGTCCTAAATTCAACACAAAGACATAACACATGCAATACTACCGAAAACTACAACATCACATCACATAAGCTCCTCAACACCTTAAAACATAGACACTATAAAATGAAAGTGCCCACCTACCAACGCCCACACAATTTTCTCTGCGTGGGAGACTTTTCAAAACAAAGTTCCCTATATAAACAATACGAAATGGACCAAATCTTGTTATGAATTTCGAACTAAAACACAAGTTTGCCAAACGAATATAGTTCTCTACACAAAAACTGCTGCATAGCATAATTAATGAATATAATTATGTTTGTGCAGTCTTGGGATGTATTATTACTACGAAATATATAGTTGTGATGATAGATTGGTTCTGTAGGTAGGAGAAATATGATGAAGATACGTCTTTAGGAAAGAAATGACAAGACGGAAACAAGTATTTAGGTGGTTGTATAGTAGGTACTACCCTGTTGTGCAAACTTTATGTCAAATCAATTATTATGTACACACACTTTCTTCCTTGTGTAAAGAATATATCAACGTAGTCTGCATAGCACTAATATATTGATGAATATAGAGTCTCCTGTATAGACGATTAGTAGACATTATATGACAACGAAAGCTCAGTACAGTAAAAAAGCTACATATCACGAGTAAGATGGAACGGGACGGGTTAGATGGATGAGTTTCAGCATTTGGCTCCTTCCTCCATTCAAGATCAGTTCAGCTTCAAATAACCTAAAGGAGAAAGCAGGGGAAAGGAGCGGCTAAGAAAGTTCAATGTAGATGCAGGTATAGCCAACAGCGTGGAGCGTCTCCTATGTCTCTTCACTCATCTCATCACTTATCCCCTCTCTTTGTTTTACTCTTTCCGTTCCTCTACTTTCATTTTACTTTCTGCTTCAGCTCTCTACTTAGGGGAGTCACGGACGAATTCAGATTGTGAAACGATCTATTTTACCTAACCTCTTCTTTCTACTCTATCTAAAATATCTTCTTCAATTACCTATCCACCTTACCATTTTGACCATGTCACTACTATTTTCTCTGCCTAGTTATATAACCATTCAAGACTATTAACAGCACTAGGGTATCCCGCCTTTTATTACTGCAAACTATTTACTACCGTTATATAAACCTTTAAGACCGCAATAGAGGAGTCTTTTTAAATCAAGTCACAATTTTAAATCGAAACTTTTCTTTCTATTTATGATAATAAATGTACCTTACATTAGTACTAGTCAAAAGTAGAATCGAATCCGATTCGATTCAGATTTAGATTTGAAGAAAACGAATCAAATCCACTG
>JABASH010000100.1:0-61370 GCA_019776445.1 Tomocerus maximus
CTTATGCGGCGACACACGATTATGCGGCGACACACGACACACGACAAACTCCTTATCGTATTAGTTAAAGTAAATAACATTTACCCTTTGTGACTCAGGATACTGCCTAATTTTTATGCATTGAGTTATTAGAATTGATAATTACACAGCAAGATAAAGCGAAGCACTCATGTTTTGATTAAATGACTTATTCGGATGTACAAGGATACAGACAGCCTAGGTGAGAAGATTGAAAAGATGGATCGGTAGAAAAAGGCTAAAGTGTATAAAGTATTCGGCCACAGGACAAGGAGGTACTTAGAGGTGGCACTTAAGACAGACGCTTAGCGTTAGCTAACAAATTTAAAGCATGAAAAGTGATTATTAGTAGCAATTTTGCATAACTGAAGGAAAAGCCACCCAAGAACAAATTCTCTGGAGATGCGGAGCAAGAAAATAAAACACAAGCTGACTTGATTGACTGAGCATTAAGCTGATGTGATGTGAGCTGCATTATTATTCAGAAAAGCATATTCTGGTGTAATTTAATTTGTAGGTTCTGGTGTTGGTGGGCTGCTGTTTTCTAGTCAGTTCCTAACTAATTTGTTCCTTCACAACCTCACAGCAAGACTGCACTAATTAATGACACTACATAGCATTTACTTCACATTACTTGACCATCTTGTTTTTTTCGGAGCACAAACATAACTCCATCTCAACCAAGTCACTCATATGTGATAGCAACAGCTGAAAGAATTTTTGTAATTCCCTGAAGTTAAAATTAACCAGGGAAATTAGTAGGTAATGTAAAAATGTACATGTACAATGTATTTGCTGTATATAATTTGCATAGCATTAAAAAATGTTAGTAATTACTCGGGGAATTTTGAGAAATGAATTCCTCAATGTCATTCTTCTAATTAGTAATTATGATTCAAAATCATATGAATGAGTATTATTATTAATTACAAATAATCATTGATGATGGTTAGGCATGAATCGTTCATAGGTAGTAAGTATGAACGAAAGGATTTTTTTGCTACATTCACCATATGTGACATGACATGAGAAATTTCGAATCTGTTCAAAGTTGATGGAGCTAACTACATTTCTCGTAATGTTATGCCGTGTTTGTAAATCAGGAGATAACCTGTCTTTTCTGCCCGTAGCATTACTAAGCTACAAAACGTATGTTTACAGGTGCATATTTATTCTACATACATCCATGTACACCACACCAATTACTTGTTTCTGTTTCAATCTCTCATTAAATAGGTACAACGGAGAGGAAGACTTTCCATTCATTCATTTCATCAGACAACAATTAGGAATTCCAAGGGAAAGGTTACATTTCTCAAGTTCCTCTTCCCGGTTACATAGAGTTCCTTAATTTTAATCGTTTCCAAAGAAGTCTCAGATCAACATTTGCAGAATGCAGAATCAAGGGTGAATAATTCCTCAATATTCTGACGATTTGACGTACATTTTTTAAACTGTGTATTTAAACGTGTAAGTTACATAGATGAAGTGGTTGTTGCTGGGCATTCTAATGATAATGGCAGTAACTAAATAAAACTTGTATTATGTGATGTAAGAATGCATAAAGCATGAAATTATCTACACAGCTAGACAAAACCACGTAATCGAGCCATGTAGTTACCACGTTGAAACAATAAGATGCTTCTAGATAAACATTTCTCCACACTTGGCTGAAATTCTAAAACCAATAATAAAACCTCTGAGATATAAATCAAAACCGCAGGGCGGAAAGTAAATGGGCAGAAAAAGTTCTAAACTTATCTTTTTCAACCACAACTTTACTACGTATTATGCATATCTCCATCGGATCAGGGTCGGCTTTAGAGTCAAGGCATTCCTATGTATACATCTGTAATATAATGCATGAAAATATACTGCAATGCAGATGTGTTCACTTACTACAAATATGACAGCTATTACATTAGATTTTATTGCAATTGCAGCTCTGCCCATCTTTTCACAGTCTTCGGCTCCTCTTTAACCTCCATTTCCCTAATTCAACATTGTTAAGCAACACTTTTGGTAGTATTCTATTAAATTACCTTCAAAGATATAACTATCTTCTAACCTGCCATTTTCCAACTCATCTTTTTACATTATACTCTACTTATCTACGTTGGTAGGCAATAAACTAGATCCATCCTTAAGTAGATACATGACGGCAATAGGATTTTAATCCTTTCACATCATCTCAGTCGGCGAAAATTCGTGGTAGTAAATACTAATTCTAATAATCATAATAATGATCAAATCAAAACTTGTCTTGATGCGGAAAAAAGCAATCTTCATTACTGTCTTTTATACTCCTTTTGTTTCTGAGACGCATTTCCTACGGATTAATATTTCACTCCACACTGAAAAGATTAACCCGAGTTTAACGCGTTCATTTCATTGCGATTTATTTTGATTAAAACGATCTGGATTAGCATGATGAGCGTAGTTACAATTTCACACTCGGAATATTTATTTGGAGATTTGGAAAGATCTGAAGTTTTCTAAAGCAATTTGTTTTTCAAGATTTGACATTAATTAACAAGACAATTAAATCTTTCAAGACCAATTCCTTGGTTAGCCAATGCTTCAAGAGAAATCATGTGTGGACATTGAAGTCATTGAATCGTCGAGCTCAACTAGAGAGATGTGGAAATAATGCAAGATTATGTTGATAGAAAGGTAAATAAGATTCCTGGCAAATAGTGATGGAAATTCCTGCAAGTCAAGTAAAAGTGATTGTTCGGAATAGTAAATAAGTAACGCTGGAGAACATGAATGCTCAAACGGCTTGAAGAGAGAATCCGGAATGTTTGTTGACTTGAGTGATGTAAAAGTGAACATTTGGCAAAAAATCCCGAAAGGTTGCCTAATACAATGGAATCTTTATAGAGTTAAGAAGATGATGAGATAGTCAGAAGCACTTATGAGTAGGTAGGCAGGGAACTATAGATATAGCTCGGAGATAAATAAATCCAATAGATCCTAGTTGTTGTTTTGTTGATGTTGTGTTATGCGATGTTACGTAGATAGGTAAGTTAGGTTAGCTGCATGTCAAGCCTTGCTTTGGCTTCGTTTTGTTCAACTACCATTCACACCTGTTGCATTTTCCCACAGAATCCTCTCTACGGACGACCTGAACGAGTCTTCTCGACTACATTATATTACAGTCACTCACAACAATCCTCAGATTTTTTTGCAGCAGCTGCTGCTTTGTTTCAAGCCTCAACAACCAATGGGAAGGAAACCACTATCGGTATTATTACCTTCGCCATGTACATAAATACACACAGAGCACAGAGGGAGATTCATGCATAGTCAATATCAGACCTATTACACATACCTTTGGGTTTATGCCATTATTATCTAGTCAGAGAGCAGATTTACATGCTTTGGCTTTGGCTTTAATGTTTTCTGCCCAAGACATCTTTACATTTAAACCTATAGGTATATAATTTAATATGCATACATGTTTTGTTGATTCATTAGTATGGGAATATCATATCATAACATGAGCCCAACACTCGGTTTAAACCTGAACGTAAGTAAACTCAGCATTTCATTGAAGAAATTCAGTAACTGAGTCAAGTCAACATACTACGCATCATGCATCGCATAAGTAACATCATATCCTTGTTCTGGTTTTCGTGGCCTAACCTAGCCGTACCCATATTCAGACTTATATTTGCCAGGTGTTCCTGTAAATTCCGATCTCGATTGATTCACCATCCTAATATTCATATCATATCACCCAGGAACCATACAATACTTAATCAGCCTCTTTTTATATCCTTTTAACTAACATTCTCTTTTCTTTCGCTATTATCTCCCATTTCTTTATCATACCTTACCTGACCCTTTGCCATGTAAAGTCACAGTGCACGATACATTTCAAAACTAAACCATGAAGGACTAACTGACTCTAATCAACTGACTTATTCGCCCTCGCCTTTTTTATTCACCGAGATTAGAATAGGAAAAAGATGTGATCTGGAGACCTTAGGTCAATCACAGGAAAAATATTGCGCCTTTGTAGCGTTTCCTTCTTGCAAATAGGAATTCCGCTGATGTTTTTGCAATCTCGAGGAGATTCTTTATTGCTCCTTTGATCCTAAGTACGCGAATTCTCTTGGGAGTGATTTCAATTCATTCGTTTTCCATTCTGCACATGTTCCTTTGCGTATTTTGTATTTACATTAGCCAAAGCTATGCAAATTAACCATACGCTACATATTTATCATTTCATTTAGCTACAGATAGATACCTACCTACCCACATTTCCGATTTCAACCTGTTACTGTTTTTAAATAGTCGACCCTCATGAAATATGTTGTTAGAAGAATCATTCATTCGGGAAACAAGTGGAAACTAATGAAATCTGCAATTTTTATTGCCTCTCAGCCATTGCCACTCAAATTTCTCAAGATTTTTCACGAAAATTGCATAATCCCTCAGGATTTCCCACGGATTCACTTTCCTATCCTTTTAGTTAAGCTCGTCTCAGATTTTTAACTTTGTGTCTGACAGAGAGCTGAAACGTTTTGTAACTATTGCTAGTTATTACTACTACCGGACTAACTCTTCACTTGGCACTTATTCACACGCAAACCTCTCTTCGTCCCTGCAAATTTAATTTATGAATGCAAATACATTGTATAAAAGGTACATTTTCCTAGAGATTAATGTAAACAGAGTGGTGAGTAGTGTGTTAGGTGCCTAGTGCATGTCATGAAGCAATAATAATTACCTACGTCCATAATACTGCTGGAGAATCACGATTGTCCTTATTACAGATGAAGATCGGGTGTCGGATCATCGATGAATTCGTTTATTACTCTCGTAATTACTGTAGTTAGAATACAAAATAAAAATCCTGCTATAAACACTTTTATCGTAAAGTAATTTGGCGAAATCAAGATTTTCTCATTTAATCCCTTTTTTCTTTGCTTCATACTAATTTTCCAGTTTTCTTAAAGATGAATGCAAACTATTCCCACAGTACAAGAAAACATCCCCGCATACTAACCAGTCTTGGCCAATTTCGTCAATTTGCTCTCCTTCCTTCCTTTTCAACCTCACCTGATGAAAATCAAACTAGTTACCACTGGACTAGGACGTAAACAAAGTATTTAATAGGCAATCACACAGGATTAAAACTTTGATTGCCCTGATACATCATGCGTGTGAAGCAGAGATACATTAGAATACAAAACACAATTGTTTTTACCAAAGTAGTTTTAGCACGGTTGATAGTTGATGGTTTTAGTACACGACTCAGGTGCAGTCCCATCCATTTCTATTTATTTCAATACACGCGCATATTTGTTACTGAATACTATCAATTAAGTCCTAGGTACAGATCATCATGTAGAAAACACAATCTTTATCTCACGCAATTCATAACAGTCATTTATGTAATCTCACGTTTAAAACTACATAATACGAAGAAATACAAAAAATTGATATTTATTCACGCGGTTGCTGATTGTTTTGTGATTGCTATCCTCAGGTGTGCAATAGTTTCCTAACTTTCCTCAACTTGCCAATCAAACTAGAAATGGAATAATTAACTACTGAATTAACTTACCTCACATAGAATTACATTCTGATGCACGTGGTCAGCAAAAAGTCAAGTTTGTCCCACAAAAAAAGATAGCAGTAAAATGTGAATGTAAATTCATGATCAAGAGAGAATAAAACTTAATTTTATCTTTAATGACGGTCTTAAATCCAACTTGTGCAATAGCTGAGTTAATTAAACGTTAAAGATAACTTAAATCACTGCAGTCAGTAGCTATTGAGACTTATTACCGTGGAAAATAACCTACAGATGAAATATATGTGATTTTACAGCACAAATAAATTTTCTTGGCGTCTGCCACATCTGCGATAAAAATTGACCTATCAGATATATGAAGTATTTATAAGCAACGGAAAATAATTCTCGTGATGAGATCATCGTTTATCTTCTTTAGAGATAAACTCGTGCTACCAGTCTTATTTATACTTATGCCGTGGCGATGTTTCCTTAATGTCAAATCTAATAGTGTCTCTGATAAATGTTAAATATAGATGATGTACTTAGAATAAAACTTTTAATCTTTATTGCCCTGCTATGTAAACCTGCCAAGTTGACCTTATTTCCCTTTTAAGCAGAAAAGGACATGGAATATTAAGCAAGCAAACAAATAACGAGTGCCAGTCTTGATTTACTAATAATAAACTTATCATCTACAAATATTTGATAAAGTAGGCCATTGATTCCAGTTGAAGAGAACTTCAAAAGTAGCATTATCTCAATTTTTCTTGTATGAATAAATCCATCACTTTTATCGTTAATGCGATACATGAGCCCGTGTCATGGTGTCATCTCATGTATCGCATCATACATAGCATGACTTCTTTCTGTTCTAAGTTTATCATATTATCTCCACAATTCTCGTTCAAACTGCTTTCGTTCTATTTTCTATTTACATGAAACATTGATATACAAACAAAATCCATCTTAACTAGTACACAAATCAGTTAATTCTCTGCATGAATACAATCAACGGACAAACATAACTGACTTTTCTGTATTTATAGAAATGATTCAATATATACATTTATAATTAGACTAAAAGAACATCGCAATATCCTGGGTGCAGAGTACATATCATTCAGAAATCATTAAAACTGTAAAAATCCAAATTCAAAGAAAACAGCACACGTAATACTTGTATTGTTAAAAGGGACAAGCGGCAGGAGTTTGTCGTGTGTCTTCCTCTCGCCTTCCATCTCACTTAAGTAAAAACAAGTCCTTTCTGCGCACTCAAGCCGAACAACAACCAAAGCACGCTAATGATTATGATTCAACAGTAATAGCCACACGTATAGGTACCTAACCTTTTCCTGTGTGTCTATATGTCCAATCCAACTTATCCGCAATAAAATCTCATATTAACCCAAGTTTCCTAAAAATACAACAATACACTTCATCCATAATAAAATTCTATAATAATGCAAAATAATCTCTAATGTATTTATGGTCACCCCAAAATAAATAGGTCCTTATAGATTTAATTCAATTCTACTGTAAAGTAGTTTAATAATAATAAACGATAAGCTATAACCCGTCTCGGTCGTCCGTTCAATTTCAGAACTTCTTTGTTGGATGATCTTTTTCTTTCGTTTAGGCAGTCAAAGGATTTTTTGCTCTATTATATTATATTATTATTACTCCGAGTCAGCTACTACTTTTTCTGTAGTAAGCAGAGATGGTTAAACTTCTTCCAAATGGATGTGTGTGTCTGTATATGCAATTAGAAAAGGACAAAGCAGGACAGTGTATTGTAGTAAGACGAGGACAGACTGACGTTCTATAAGTATACCCTATTAAATCAACTATTTCTGAGTATATGACTAGTTATCCAGTAGTAGTAGTAGTAAGTAGTGTAGATGCTCGCGTAAGACGTGTGTTGGGCAGGTGGAGAGCGTTGCGTGGGAATGCGCTCTCAACCAACTTTCCCACGAGCTGAGCTTTCTCTCTATCTATACGAGCAACTATTATTATTTTTACTATGAAATATAAGTACAAGGAACCTGCATTACGTCTCTTCACTTAAGAATTGTATTGTACAGGACCTTAAAGGCACAAGGAATACCATGCGACCGGCTTGCTCCTTATAGACGTGTTTATATTATTATTACATTACACACAACAGACAGAACAATCACAGCCGAGCCCGCCGAACCATTTCGTAAGGGTCATGCTGCCTTAAAGATTACTTACTCTATATACAGTCGTGTGTGTGTGTCTTATACTCGATATTAATGGTTATGTTATGTATGTACGAGTATGAGTAATGAAGGGAAGGCACTTTTGCTTTTATAAATTCAGTGCGTTGAGTGAAGGCTCCCGCATGGTTTGCTTTCGTTCCTTCCTTCCTTCGTAGCTTCAGTTATCATGACATGGACATGATCGAATAACCTTCTCCTGCTGCTTTCGTCTGGCTCCGTAGGAATTTAGGAAACCAACCTTTAAGAACACGTGCCTTTTGCCCGTAAGGGCCCACCGTGCCTTCATTGCCAACTTAAACCCAGCCAAACTACATTTTACATTCATCCCACCACGCATAGGCATTGTATCCTACAAATAGAATCATCCCAATCTATTGTTATCTTAGTTTTTTAAAACCAAACTGGCGATATCTAAGGTATTTAAGATTAATGTAGCAGAAATTTAGACAGAGATGCAGGAAATGAATGATAAATGCCCATATATAGGAGGATGAGGGTCAAATCGGATCTCATTTATTTACATAATATTTAAGAAAAGACGTTTTTTGGGTGGCCAACTTAATCCAGCTATTAATTTTGACAAAGGTACGCTTTTCATCGCACCTATTTATTATTCGTGGGGTTTGTTTCGCAATCATTTGTAAACTAGGATAGCAATGAGTGGCAGGGACGTGTTAGAACAAAAAACTTATCAAATACAGATAGTAAAAGATAATTCAAATAGTAGCTGTAGTCAGGACAGTCAGGAGACGGTCAGTAAGTAGTTAATAAGCACCTAAGACATACAGACTGAGTTTTTAAAAGTTTGGCAAAAAGTTAATGCGAATGCTAAATACTAGTGGACATAATTATAGGACACGATCTTTGAATAGGACCCACTACCTACCCAAACCTAAATACATTACATGCATTGTCGACATACACAGTACCTTCCAATCAATAGAATATTCCGTCTACCCATTAAAGATATATCTACGACCTAAACAAATAGCACCTTGTTAGTGCAACTATACAGAACATGTTTAATGATACGATAGCAAGTGACGAATAGTGAGTTTGACAGGTAGTCATTTATTTACCTTGTCGAATTTGTACAGCATACGCTCGTCTCACCTTGATTCCCATTCCCTTGCTCACTCACCTGCAAATCACTTTTTTATTCTATCTTTTGCACAATCTTTGGTGGTCTAGTACAACTAGGATCGTATTGGTTCGCAATAAATTGCCATACACGTAAGGAACTTATACTACGGCATTTACAAACATAATCACTTACCACCGGCAATAATCGACTTACATATACATATATTTGCATACTATTATCTAAATACAATCAAACTACTGTCCAGCAAAAAATGTAAATAATTGAAATCAAAAATATCGAAGAACAGTAATCATGACGAGTAAATGGGGCACATTAGACATTTATTTTATTCTACAGCTAATATAGTCAGATCAGAATCCATTCCTGCATTTCTACACTATTGCTCTTTCAGAAACCGATAAGCACAGATTGCTACAATTATTACTTTACTGAATTGTGACATGAAGCTTTAAGAGAAGAAATAATCTAATTATATCATTACAATTAGTTTTTACTTTATTGTAATTTTTTAAAATTGGGAATCCAATTTATAAGCTGATTGAGACAGTTCTAAAATGATTAGACGTTTCATTAGTTTTGCGTTCGGATTGTGAAAACTTTTAGATCAGATTTGGATAGAGTGGAGTATAAATGAGTATAGGTGAGTAGTGTAGTGCAGGCAGGGAGGGGATAAATGTGCATGGTGTGGTTGGTTAATGGGCTACAAGCTCGTCTAGACGTAAAATGAGGAAAGAACAAGGAGTCTATTGATAATTGAGCTGAATTGCGTCGGGTCGGGTAAGATTTTTGGGTTGGATGCTCGGTTAGTTAGCACGGTAGTTAGCAGAGCAGTTAGCATTTCCTTATAGAATGCCACGCCAGGCCAAACCTCCTAAGACCTGAAACCAGAACCGAATTCCGAAATAATAATACGAAACTAACTGTGTTGGCTACGTGGCTATTACACTACTAACTACTTCTGTAATACTGCACTTTGACTGCTACGCTGCCTACACTGAAGACAAAAACTAGGAATGGACGAGACAGGAGAAGACAACTGAGTTCTTTATTTGGAAATGCACTTTTTACAAGTTGTACATCAGGACTATAGGCATTTAACACTTATTATTATAGCAGCCATGCTACCCCTTCGCGTATCTGTGAATTCCTAAGCATCCAATTTCCTCGGAAAGTAATTCCTCACTCTTTAGGCACAGAGGAACACCTTATTTTTCCTTCCTCACTTCACTAAAGACAATTCGGGGGAATACGAAAGCAATTCCTCCACTACACCATGCCATGATGAAATAAAATACACACATATGTGTGAGGATAAACAAACGAAACCACCGACTCCTGCTGCTTTTTCCTCCCTTAGACTCATATAATATAAAGTCAGAGGCGACTCCACAAGCGCCTGGTCCTAATTAAGGAAACCGATCTCTCTCGTCTACGATACTTTAATTTACTCCCTTAGTCACAGAAGGAAAACAAAATGCACTAAAACAGTTCTGACTTCCAAATTCTCACTAGCCCACCACATCTTTCTTTAAGCTCTTTTAATGACTTTTTTTCCCTCAGAATTTTTGACTCTTGTCTCATGTTACGTTATACCAAATACTGCAAGTACAATCTGCTCTTCTATATCTGTCAATCTCACAATTTTAGTGGATATACAAAACTTGTTCCGCTTCTGTACATAAGTATAGTTACAACTTAATATTTGGAGACATTATATACATTTAAAAATTATTTTCCCGTCTGCCCCACTTATTTGTCCAGTAAAGCTAACGTGAAGTTTTGTATCTTTTCACTTGCAAGTAGCCACAGTTATACATAAACTGACTCTGGGCTAACTGTGTATGAGAAATACAGATGGAATAGCACAGAGATAATTTACACAACTGTTAACTATTGTAGACATTTTTGCTCCACAATTTGACATGCTCAGCCAGTATTTACATTATGGAGATGTCCGTCTTAGTTTTAAAAGATAAATTGAGTCCAAAGTCTAAATTAAATTGACATCTTACACCACGAGAAATGTTCACAACTAATTGGTTCTAGTTATTATTACACTTTAGCAAATATCTGCATTTTTTAGACCAGGGAAGTCTCGGCTATTAACATGACATTCAACATGTTACTTACTAGTCGAAGTGTACAAACCGGTATGTAAACACATTAGACACTACATGGCGAATACACTTTATACAGAAACATTTCATACCATAAAAAGTGAAACCCATAGGGTTATAGGAAGTAATTTTTTGTGTAGGTGCTACCTGCTGTAGTGAAAACGGATAGTTTGGCAATTTTTTCTTTTCGTGAAGGACATTTACAAATCAACTAAAGTGCTTGAGAAGATCCATCTGAAAATCATTCTTTAGACTAAAATTAAAATTTGAGTATTTAATCTAAGACGCTGAAAAACCAAATAAACCGATAATTATTGGTCACAATACGGAATGAACCGTGACAAAAGAATAAATAGTTTGCAGAGCATTTACACGAAAAAATGAGAAAGAATACATTGAAATCGTCCTCCCATTTCAATTATGAGTTAATGGAGAGTAGAGAAGCTGAGTTGTCTCGAAGTTGGTAGTTGGCTGCTAATTAATGGATTCCTCTTCGGCCGATTGCATTACTTGATAATATTTTAGTGTTTTTTGAATGATTTTTTCCTGCTTCCACCCCCTTTCCTCCATTTATTTTGTTTATGATTTTTGTCTGTCAGGAAAGTTGAGGTGGGGCCTTGGCTTATTAGGGCTTGCACTTGCATAAATAAATTCATTAGATAGTAAGTGCATTTGTAGGAGCCAAGCCCTTGAAAAGCAGAGCGTTGAGTAACATTACACATTCTTTATGTTATGCCATTCCTTTCTCCGCCTTGAGTTAATGGTTTCAATATTGTCCTAGGCAGGGCAAGTGTAACTTGTTACACTCACTACCGAATAAGTTTAGGAAGATAAGTTAAGCCTTTAATCCTTATTTTAACTTAAGTGAGCTTCACACAGAAAGGGCGTAAATATCCACATAAATTACAGATGTTATGAAGCTAAAGATAACCCAATCTTCTCCTGGAGGCAGATCAGGAGTTTCCACTTTCTGGTTTACTTCATGGATAAATGTTCTAATGTGGATTCTAATTGTATTCCATCGTGGAGTTCATTTCATAAATATAAACAGAGAAAGAGAGATTTTAGTGCATCTGTCTGAATCCATCGCCAGGCTGGGCTAGGCCATTCATAATCACTTACAGTGGTGTGGCTTACTTACAGACAACAATAATAATGTATGTAAGTGTAGTGAACAAAGTAATGGATGGATATTCCATTAATTACAGATGCATAGCATGACCATTTCACTACACGGACCACTGCATGCGCTCCACTTGCTTTTCTATTACTATCCCACTTACCCTTCCCTCTTTGACTTTGACACATTGGCTTTTGATTGAATTATCCAAGAGTGCGAGTTTCCAGCACATTCAGCCACAGATCAATTTACTAAGCACACTCATCTACTTCTAACATCCTCAACCATATACCTAAATTCATGTAACTGATTGAAATACTGATATTATGCTGTGAATATCCAAGTACTATCTTTAGTATTCGTATAGCAATTGCCTTACAACGATTATACTGTGGATTTTCCTCTTTGTAGTGCATAATCTGTAATCACACGCAAGAAATCCAGGGAGAATACTATTTAATTTGTACTACAATACCATTACACATCGGAAAGTAATGGCAGTATTACCAATACTTTTCCAGTAATCCAACTGTAATATGCATTGAAAATATATTTGAAATATGTAATGACTTTCTCCCTTCCGTTTCGTTTAGTGTAATTGTTTAAGTGAATTGGATTGCTGGGTGCACTTTGGGAGAGTGATCCGCTCCAACGCCCTTTCCTCATGCGATGGACATTTTCTCACAAGTGATCCTATATATTTATTTTGTTTCTATCAAACTTGGTCTATTTCAGCAAAATATTTCGCCACATGTTAGCAATCTGATAAATTATTACTTATTTTGAAATTATATGTTTCATTTGATCATTTGTAGGTGGATATTGGGTAAAATGTAAAATCTGGAAAAACATTTGAGACAGAACTGAGAGAATGGTAAGGGTAGGCGGGGTCGGGGTAGATTAAATATACAATACATATGCATGGATGAGCTTGGGTACTGGAAATAATGTCGAAAAGTGGCCTGAGGACAGGATACACTATTAGACACATGGAGGAGGAAGAATGAAGTTAAGCTTTGATTAGTTTACTTTAGCTTTGATGAGATTTTTTCCGCATTTGTGTAATGACATGGAAGAGTAGTCGAGGCTTTACGCTTCTATTAGATTAGCCTTTCATGAGATGGATGGCAGAGCAAGGAGTATAATGATGAACTAGTTGTTGTCTGCCTTTTCCCACAGCTAATATAGACAACGCTGTTTTTTACTCGGAGAGAAATACTATAGAAATATACTAATTGTGTGTAGCTATCTTTTTTCTATTTGCTTAGTACCTTTTTGTGAAAGCAGTCAAGTAAACTGTGGAGAATATTCAATGAATCAGCAATTTAATTTTAAGGCTCGAATGCGCTCCCAGCATTTTCATTATCAATCGTTTTTTCCCGACATAGAGCGACCAAGGCATGAAAATGGAGTGCCAAGAGACTAAACAAGATCAAGACTAGACACTTTTCGATACAATTTATTGTTTTTTCTCATATTAATCATCTCAGGAGATGAATCTTGTGTTTTAAAGCAAACTCCGTTCCGTGGGCATCATGTATTGCATGACTCCGAAGAAAATTCAAATTCTCATTTATTCATGAAACTTTTTTAATTTGATATTTACATACGAACGAGAGCCAAGGGAGCTGTAATGCATGATACTTAAAGTGAGTATTTAAAATGTAAAGATGCATAGAGAACAGGAAGAATCCCGAGGCGGGGTTTTCCATCTCCAGCCAGATGTATAATATAGTTTAGTATTTACACTTTTCATGATAATGGGGCATCACGCAGATTATTTCTTAACAGCAGCACTCTTCTCGTTAAGTCTCATCATCCGGGTTTTTGTCTGCATCAACATCTATGGTGTATAAAATGAAATCGATTGCATTAAGCAGAGGTTACAGGAAGTAGTGCAACAAAGATCAGCTCGATCAATCAAAAAGCTCTTGAAAGTTTCATTAGTTGCAAACTACAGTTCAGATTTTCAACAATAACATCAGAAAAAGGAGGAAAATGGCTGAGAATAACAAATGAAATAAAAATCGGAAGTCAGGAACCGTGACTCGTGACTATTGGACTTCCTGTTCTTGGCAATGCAGAGGTTTATTCTAAGGCGTGTCTCACTTCAATTCAGGAAAAAGTCAATGAATTTTTGAAGATTTAGGGCAGCTCCTTGTACTTCCCCCCATTATTTATAATGCCATGAAATACTGCTGTAACTATAACTGAAGTTGCAGTAGTAAACGGTAAAATATATCGACCCATACCACTGGAATGGACTCAAATGTGGAAGCCACATAATAGTGTGCATGATAGAAACTGCGGAGTAACTAGAATGTAAAATGGATCGGGCATAAACGATTCAGTGACTTGCTGCTCATTGTGTGCGAAAGGAAATTGTCAAGCAAAGGAAGATGAATACATTTGGGATGATTTGTCTGGGCAGGAGAGTTGACCTCCCTTTGCTCTGGCTGCATAGAATAAGACACGTACAGCCTTTTGCCACCCAAAGGGCACCGCCCAGGTCAAAAGCTAACCTAAAGGTGGTTTACTTTCCTTTGGCTTCTTGGTTTCCCTCAATAGCCTCAAATCTCAAAGGCTGCTCTGTTGTATAGCGAAGGCCTGATCTCATCTTCGTTGTAGGTGTTTCCTCATTCAAACCCGGCCAAACCAGTCTCAATTCAAACTGAGCAATACAATTTCCAGAGTTTCATTTAAAACATGTATGAATATACCTACCTGTGTGGACTAAACCTTAAATCCCTTTATTAATGTAGCTTTCTTAGACCCGAGCTTCCTAGCCTGACTCAAGACGTGTGAAACTATTTCTGTAGCGTAGCAGATTAGATAACCGTAGTTAAGGTTCGTGTCGTTGTCGTTTCTAGTATCTGCAGTAGCGTCAGCCCTTGCCATGCCCATTACTTATACAATACAAAACACAATAGCAAATCTGAATTGAGTTGAATACCATCAACAAAACACAGTCGAGTAATATTCTTTCAGACCATTCAATACAAAAAGCCAAACCAATGAAATACAATACGTCAGAACAGGACGGAACAATTCATTTCTTTCGCTTTTAGTATCCGATCCGATCGCCTTTACGCTTATTATTCATCCCTACTTTACTAAATACGATTTTCACAAACCAAATTACCAACTACGGCCACATCATCGTAAGATGACCAAGCCTTTAATTTTCGACACGCTAATTTCAATAAATGCTTAAGAAACTAATTTGCAGGTAGCATGGGCAATTAATGGACATGATATAAATTGTAATCTACAAAATGGCCTAACAGATATAAAATGATAGTTTTTAGGAGAAAAGGTGCAATTTTTGTGATTTTGTTATGATGTTATGTCTCGGTAAGATTTTGAAGTGAAATCTTGGTAAGTAATAATGGGGAGCAAGCTTGTTTGCCTCTTTTCGATGTTGGTCACTTGTTTGGTTTGGTCCTTGTCATGTATTTATGTCTCAGCTCACGTCATGTCCTGCTTTGGTTGTAAATAATGTAATGTAAGTAAATGTATGTAGTGTTTGCGAGACTGTGTGCGTAAACTCTTACGGCTAAACATTTCAGAATTAATGCTTTAAGCCTGCAAACTGTAAACCTTCTAAATTACTTACAAAGGAAGCTGACAATAGGAACAAGGCTTTCTTAACTTGTGTCTTTTTCTGTTTTGTGTGTGTGCGTGTAGTTTGCTTGTCGTACCTCTACATACTTATTATGTGAGTCCTAGGTAAATAATATAAATAAATACATATCCCTCGTCGCGGGTTGCTATCTCCTATTCACAGTTCTATTGGATTTGAGAAAACCTTTAAACTCATCGAATTGGATTATTGACGTAGGCACAATTATAAAGGAAAACTTGGATATAGAAAGAATAGTCCACGATACATCACTGTCTTGTCTTCTTTTGCTCAGGCTCTTCTTCAATTCAATATGTGTGAAAGAATGAATGCATGAATACAAAGTTTCTAAAGAGAACTAGAGAGAAAAATACTTGAGCGATTCATGAAATTCATGTTCGGAAACATTTTCACTCTGCGAAAATTTTATTTCTACCAGTTGACACTTTGACACAGTTGACAATCTCATTGTAGTCCCCATTACATCCAACTTGGGAACAACATAACACTTGAGGTGTTTATGTTCGCAGATGTTCCTTCTCATCCTCACACTAATGTGTCATAATTTTCAACAATTAGTCTTTACATTAAACCATATGAAGGAATCCAAGAATATCTCAAGTATTCTCATCTGAACTTGAGCTGTCTTGACTTAAATCTTCAACTGCTTTTAAATAAACGCCGAAAATACTTGAATACATTCTGAATTCATAGGTGGAAAGCAAAACTTTAATTTCTAGTCTAAGGAGATACAAAGGAGGTTTATTTTGATAATGAGTTTCGGATAATTATTTGATTTCAAAAGCCATAATTGTACTTAGCTTAGGGCATTCAGCTGCTATAAGATAGCATTACGATTAAATTAAACCTTAGCTAACACTTCTATAAGTGTTTAAATGGTAATTAGAAAGCTAAATACGCTTAATTACTCAAATTTTCCTATTCAAATGCAATCCGAACGTTTATCATGATTAAAGTTTCGAGTGTGACGTGTGATGTAAGGTTGCGGAAGAAAAGCTTTTGTCCGTTTAGCCTGATTGCTTTGCTTACCTAGAGTAAACACCAAAGATAAAAAGAAATTTCCATGCACACAATCTTCAGATCTAAAAGACCCACTCTAATTAACATGCCGCATGTTCCGTGTACATTACACATCGGTGCAATTACGATAAAGTGCTTGGGATAATTATTCCGAGGCGCTAACAAACAAGACGCGTTTGATAATTTTCTGCCGTATGGTAAACAAGCCCCCGCCCACTTAAATACCAATTAAAATGCTAACTCTGATTTTTCGGGAGAAGAAATTCAAGTTTTTATCTGTTTTTCTGTTGCATTTAAATTTTCGTTAGGTAATTAGAGAAAAGATTGGCTGCTTCTGAATTCAGCGCATTAAGCTAATCATGAGATCTTTTCTCCAGATCCTTGTTAAATGCCTTGATCAAATTACCCAAGTATAAAAACATTATGTAATGTTATCCTGCTGAATCTTGAATGTTCCCCGTCCTAGTCATCATTATGTAGTTAGTTAGCCGAAAACAAAAAAATGAATAGCGAGTGTGCGATGTTAAGTGAGTGAATAGACAAAGTAATCCGTATTTACATTCCGTCAGTCCAGTTTCAACTACAAAGCTAGTTTGTTTTTCTCTTTGGAAAGACAGGACAATTTAGTCAGGATTTTTTTATTAGAAAATCCGAACTGATTATCCCTGTTATTTTTCAAATGTGGCCTTATTATCCCATTTCCTCTGTAACACGAACTGTTTTTCTTGTGTAATTGCGCTTATGACATGAAAGAAAGGGCAATCAAAGTGGTTTCCCTCAACAGCCTCAGAAATCATTTATCTTTTTCTGTTTCCTTTTTTCCTAATTCACTTCAGGTAGGTTACGCAAAGAGGCTGAGCAGAGGTAGGTCTCCCTCGCCTTCCTTTCTTCTTTCACTCAGACACAATCACTCATATAGATCGACCATTAGCTTACCTGCCTTCTCTTGCCTCATCTTTATTAGCTCCCTTATACCTTTATCCTCGTTCTTCCCTGTCAGCTTTTTACTCTGATGTAGGTGGATGCCTCAGTTTGGATACTCCATTAAATCCTGGTAGGTAGTGGTATGCTTTATAATCTCTGTCGTAAACTTGTGTATCCATAACCATTACGCAATCGTCGTATCTACTTCCTATATTAAATCTCTACAGCTACTTACCGCTACCGATGCCCTTTTTATATACTTTTTTCATCCTTACAGCATAATATATCTATTTTACGATATAAAACAAAAAATTCGTATTGTGTAGTGTGCATAAATTCTTTTAGACTCACTAGCAGCGAAAACTGTACAAACGATAACACACAGTGGCGAATATCGTTTTTCAATTACCAATGAGACAACCTAAAAGGGAGCGTGAGTAGAATATCTACTTTATCTTAATCGGGTTATATTGTTTTTCAGTTGAAATTAATTAATGCATGCCAAATCAAACTATAAAAACTGAAATAACATTATGCTAGCTGGACAATATGCGATGTGATTCTTGTGAGAAGGATTGTAAATAACCCTGTACATAAATATATGCTAGCTAATATGGTAGAGGAAGTTATGTAATAAATACATCTGTAGTTGGTTGGGTTTAGGTACTTATGCTAGTTTAGTTAGTTAAGCCGAGAATCGGTAAACCATATAAAATAAGCGGGATAATTCTTGCAGTTAACCATACAATAACCATTACTTTTCGCTCTCCTACATCAATTTCCTAAATTTCCTTTGAAAGTGAAAAATAAAGTGTAGTGAAGGAGGATTACAGTATTTTTAAAGGGAACACAAGGCTTATTATATGATTATTATTGAAAGGCCAAGTTGGAACTCACACAATAATATAGAGAGTATTCAATTGCTAATGCATTACAACATTACCGTCTTATTGAGATACTCTTACACATATTATTGTTAGTTGTGTACTATACAAAGCTATCACAATAGCGATACATAGTTGTTAGTAGTCATACCCGAAAAGGTAACTGAAGAAATGAAGCCAAGCGTATTATACTCATTTGTCTGCCCATACTCGTCATAAGGGTTGAATATCTGTTCCGGATTTCTACCGGCTAATAGCAACCATGTATGTAATACACTGGTAATACTTACTTATCGTTAGCAATAGAAAAACATTGACAAAAGCGTTTCTTTTCTTTGCACTTCTCTATATTATTAGTCCAGTCTAAGGTGAGGTACTAAAACTGGCTAAGTATAGATTATAGAAATAGTTATTTATTGTTGCCATTTAGATACTCAAATGGTGCACCTACCATTATCTATAGAGAGTACCCAAGTAAACCAATAAACGAGGTACCTATAGGATGGCGTAATATATATTGAGAAGATTGTATATGTAGTGAGGTACTGGAGATTGATAGATGCATTTGAGAGTGGCAAAAGGCAAGAAACTTCAACTTGCATTAGGGAGGAGAGACCAGTTATATATCTGGGAGATGAAAGAAAAGAAACAGACAGAGAAGAGGATTTTTCTGGGCATGTTGGCCACTTGTTAGTGTGAGGTAAGCGATCAGCCTTCCCTTTCAATTTCCTTTCTTGCTCAGAATTTCTCGAGTTTCCACTCTTGTCCTCCACTTATCCCTTAACACTCCAAACACTCTGCAACACTCAACTTCGCTTACTTGGATTATTTAACTACGTGTATCCAACTCCAAATCATTTCAATGACCAATTCTGCTATACATACACATTATGCGTTAGGGACATATCTAAACATGCTTCCTGCTTAAAAGTAAATAACAATACCATAACACAAGCATTAGTACCCATGCCCACTCACTACAATTTCAGCAATGCTTTTTCTAGATACCCGCCTGATTTTAGCCAATTAATTCTTTCACTACATTGATTAAGAGCTCTTGATCAATCACTTATCTGTCCTCTCAAGGGACACTCTTTTACGAACCCAGGTAATTTATAAGGGTACTTACATATCTAATCAGATCAGGGTAAAATCAAATTCAATCACTCAATCACAATATCCTCGATGGAGTAGGATTTTCCTAGCGGAGGTCCAACCCAAAGTAGCCGAAAGTAGACACATGCACAAACTAAATTCAATTACCCAACATAAAATATTCAACTTCCAAATGTCAGTTTAGCGGAATTCATCTCCCAATATCCTAAACCGGACTTGAGTTTAGTTTCTGAGTTTGTGCATGTGTATTTGTTACTTTTACTCAAATGTCACCAGACAAATTAAATCGTTAAATTGATTTTTCAATTTACATTTAGCAGATAGGCAGATTGGACATTCCATATGGGCATGTTTTAGAGCAATTTACAGCAACAAGCATATCGTAAATTCGTGAACAGAAAATGTGTAAATACTGCAAAATAAAATGCATTTAGGTACATTTCAGTTTGTTTCTGATAAAGAAATTGATGTAACTATATTTGTGAGACAATGCGTCAGTATCAGTAGTTGACAATTATGAGGTGATACTAAAGTCTCAACTACGAGATTATACTTATCGTGTACAATGTGTAATGTAACTGTATAGGAATCAGTGTAATAAGTTGATAGAATCACCTCATTACAGTAGAGATGCGATAGTGTTGGTTAGGCCCAAGCGGTGAATGCCACCATTTGGTTCTAAAATCCATTTGAAGACACGTTCTAAGGAATTGCCATTGCTCAGTGGACCAGAAAGAATAGAATGGCAGAGGATGACAAAGGATGTAAGTAGAGTAGTGAATACTTAGTGCAGAAGACCCAAAACTAAACGAAGAAGGTAAGAAAACGAAATGAAAGGGAATAAATAGGACTAACCATTATACTTTTGTTGACGAACACAAGATAAGCCATGTTTTTACAAGAGCAAAGAAAACCGAAGAAGGAAAAGCAAACCTCGCTCTTCTTGGATAGTTAGTTTTTCGTTACATGTCCATAATAATATGGGAACGATGAAAACGAGCATAAAAGCGGAAAAACTTGGTTATAGTTAAGAAAACGTAACTTACCAAGATACTACTAACGATCCCAGTAAAACGGTATCAAAGAATACGTAGTGACATAACAATGAGTCACTTTTAACAATTACTTGGTAATATTGAGAAGTGTATAATATTACCTTAAGAAAACACAATACCTCGGTCAAATGGTAAGTATATCGATGTGCTAACCTAATAATGATTTAAAGGTAACGTAAAGGTAACTGAATCCGTTGACTATTGCAATATTGTAGTGATCAATTGGATAGTTAGCATTATACCTGAAATTAAAGAATGAAAATGGGCTCAGGCGACGAAAAAACGGTTCTACTGTGTAATTTTCTGTGTAGTTTTCATAGCCCATTCGTGGATCGGCGGAAAACTTTAAATAATAGAAAATGATGTAAGTAAGCACTAGGCTGTCTCTTGGAAAATAGATGATTGTTGTAGATGTGAGTGAGTGAGAGGGAAATTGGTGAAAAGAAGCATTTACTCCGTGGATAATAACAACTCTGGACTGTGGTCCATCCTAGAACATAACGGACATTCAATCCCGTAGACTGTGTCTGCTAATGTACTAGCTATTAGGATTTTACACTAACTAATAATAGTATAAGATCAGTACTGACACTTAGCCTCAGCAGATACGCGGGTAGAACGAGATGGAAATAACAGAGCACGAAAGTGTGTACAACTTACAAAATAAATACACGAGGGCTGTGGATGGACATAAAGCATACAAAACACTAGCCCTTGAGATTTAGTAACTTAGAACAACAGCCTCGCCTACTTCCTGTACTTTAACTCAATTTTGTGCAAAATCCTCAAATTTCCTTTTGTTAGAGAAATGGCTAGTTTATTGGACAGAAAAGTTGTTATTTTCCAAAGGTTAAGTTATGGGAGAGGTTAGTCCTTCTGGACTAACTCCCCTTTTCCTTAGTGTCAAGTGAACATGAAACACCTCGGTTTGTCTATTCTTTGTCGAGATGATGGGTTGTCTATCTTTTTGGCTCAAGCCTTGGCTCTTCTTTAACCCGAACACGAGAGTAGTACAAACTACACCCCAACTACTTACTTTCAATACTTACATGTTTACATTATTAGAGTACATATCCGTTTGTGAAGTTCTACTCCAAAGGTACCTAATGCATAACGTGGCGTAAAAAATCAGTAATCAACCAGAAAGGAACTCACGGATGCTTTATGGGCACTTGCTTATTATTAGTTGGCAACTTAAGTTGACTCGAGTCGAGTTCCACTGGAGATCACTTATGGGCACATGCTACCACTTCTCTTATTAGACATTCTTAACCTAACCCACTCCTCTATTCTTTAGTCCACCGGAAATTGTCGGCTTTTTTACGACCTACATTACATATACATACCGCATTAACTTCAAAACCCAAGAGTCACTTCCCGGCACGCATATATAGACATCCCTCATATTCATTTGACCTGACCCGCTGACTCTATCTGTGCTCGAACTCTTAGCAAATCATTAAATAAATCATACATACAAGTTCTTAACGAGTTGATTTCTTACTTCAATAACACATTTGCAATACAAACCATCTACAATAGTTTAAACAATTTCTAAAGCATATGTAAATTTCGGATCAAACGGCTTTTGATACTAATTGATAATAAATCCAATTTTTATCAAGCAAAACTGGAATTTTTTATAGTTCTTTGTTTTTTCTAGGATAGGTTTGTAGAATTAAATATCTTAGAATCCGGAGGTAGGTAGGTTAGGTGGTCTGGTTGTTGAAGACAAGTCTAGTCCTGTTTCATTTTAATCATTAGGATTTCTTTGTAGTGCAGTATAGGTAGATGGGTTGCGTAGAGCGTGCATACCTTACCTACAAGACGGCTCAGGTGTTCAGAAAATAGAAACAATCATTACGTCAATTTCCAGGTTAGGCTCATCGCAGCCGTGAGGAAAGGTTGTGATTACTTAAATGCAATGCGCTATATGATTTTTTATAGGGCCTTGCCTTAGTTTGAGTGTCTATGTAGTTATAGTGTGATGGCTGGGTAAGATATGAGGCTCGTAGTCACCAATCAGGTACATGTGCACAGATAAATATTCGTTAGGAGAGTAGAAATATCCTGAAGAAAGAACGAGGCACGGCCATTTTTCTATTTATTTTGCACATGTTGTTTGGGATGTGCGTGATGATGAGTTATGATAGTAGGAGATGATGATGGCATAGCGCGGATGAGTTGTGTTCACTTGAGAATCGAACGTCCGACG
Source organism: Tomocerus maximus (assembly GCA_019776445.1). NCBI lineage: Eukaryota > Metazoa > Arthropoda > Collembola > Entomobryomorpha > Tomoceridae > Tomocerus > Tomocerus maximus. Next base: position 22,988 of record JABASH010000100.1, read on the forward strand.
TCCGTGTGCCATACTTTTAAAACAATTACAATCATTACCTGATTTTTATCTCTTTAATAAGCCCCGTATATACTTAGATATAAGTGTATCAGTTCTAGGAATACAAATCCTTTTATTAGTATGTATCTTCTAGGTAAATGAGAATGAATTATTACAGAAAAGTATGCATTCTGTGGAAAGAGCTGGCGGAGAAAGTATTAATCGAAATTGAAGACACGTTCTGTTCCATCGGCTTCGGTTGAACTTTATTCGCATGAATATCTGAGACTAAGGAATTGGCGATTAAACTAGTCTGTACGATAAAGATGGGGAGGCGGGTCGGAGTTGTGAATAATGTGACACTAACTCTTATCTGTTTAATCCGATAGGTATCAGAAGAACATAACTTTTACACCTTGCTACACAAGATACCTACATAATGTTTAGCGTAATTTAATGTTCTTGATGTAACATGTGCATTTGCAGAGAAGATTGCTTTAATGAATGTTATAATGAATCGAATGCTTTTGGAAATGAATGCAGAATGTACGAGGAGAGCGTATGTGTTTATCAATGAGGATCGTAGGATCAGCAGGTAGATACCTGAAAGGTCGTGGTGGTTTGGTTTTGAATGGTTTTGTGTGGTGTAGCATATGAAATGCAATCATAAAAGAAGGGAGAATAGACGAGGCCAGGGAAGACGAGATCCGGAGTAAAACTATGCAGCACCTGCAATTGAAGAATGTATGTATTGTTTGGAGAACAGTTGGCAATCCTCTGAGATATTTAGTGGACCACACCAAACCCATTTAGTTGGGTAGCCATATTCATACTGGAGCAAATTCCTCCACTACACTTTACTTGATACTTAATGTTTCAGATGTATGAAGAAACAAAACCTAACCCACAAAAAGAAACTTGACTCATTTTATTTAATTTACAGCCCTAAGTGCAGTCAGAGTCGAGTCAAGACAGGCCAAGACACTAAGCACATAGTTCAGAAAATAAAGAACCATTACGAGAATGAGTGACTTTTCTTTACTTTACAAGAACACAGTGAGAATAATATGCATCTCTAATAAAGTGTTCTTCGGAAATGTAGCTACTCCTAACACTCTTCTTTGAAACAAAGCAAAGTTAGTTTGGCTTATGTAAGTTTAGCTTTATCATTCATCTTGGGGCTAAGTTTCTGTTTGACATGAAGAATTTCAGAGTCCAACGCACCGCAATGTTCTGTTAGCACATGTACCACATGTGCCACATTGCATTCTAACCAACCTGCTCTTTAATATCTACCTAATGGTTTACAATGTGGAAATAGATTTGTAACATCAACCTAAAGTGATGAGATGGGCATACATCGAAATATTAATGAATCCAGACCAAAGCCAAACAAAACCACAGACAAAACCACAAGGGATAGCTGAAGCGGAATGAATTGAATTTCATCCTATAGATATTCAGCCTATACTCCTAGCACAGTTAGTCAGTTGGAACATTAAATAGCATTATTCTAATCAAAGTCGAAAATTCCAGGGGAAAAGACTGGCAGAGACATGAAAATGAACGTGTACAGAATAATAGGATTTAAAGGAGAGTATGTCTAAGGCAATCTGGGATGAAGTTCATGTTGAAGGAACTCATTAGTCTCCAATTACCGAATTATTTGCCTCTAGTGTACATAATTCTATGGAAATGGCCCATAAAATCTTGTATCTGATATCCTTTTTCGTTTTGTCTGAGCAATTGCGAACAAAGACGAAAGAGGCGAGATGCATCCCTTAATCCATTTTCTGCGTATTAAGTAATTGGCTTAGCATTTACCTGTTTGGATCGATGATAGTAAAGGTTATTGATTGAAATGGGCTTCTTTCTTGCCGAGATTGACTTTAGTATGCGAACAATTACATATATTAAGTAGGTGTTCATTTTTACTTCTCTTTGTTTGACGATTAATGGGTGAGTTGAGAACTTTAAAATGACGTAAATTAAGTAGGAGTGGAATCAACAGACTTCTTTTGCATCTTCTTCTACGACCGGATCATATCTGAACAAATAACCTTTGCACAATGGACTCGTACTTACATTTGTATGCAGAATGAAGAGAAAACCTGTAATACCTATAGAAACTACAGAAAACACAACTCCGGTTGAAATAACATGAGCAATTTGCCCTCTGGAATGGATGCTTACAGAATTTAAGAAGTGTTACATTAAAGCTCTATGGATATTATATGGCTATCTGTCAGGTCTATTGGGAAATTGGAATTCCATTATGTCACGAATGCGAAAACCTGTTTTCCTTCAATATCTACCTGAGTACTCACTATGAAAATCAACGAATGTATTCAAGAATATGCCAAATCAAGTATTGCTGCAACTAACTGAAATAAACTGGAGGCTTTGTCCGAATATTTGAGATGAAAACCAAAAAACTAAACTTGTATACGTGAGAAAATCTCAGATGAAAACTAATTCTGATAGGATGCTGCATCTTTAGTATTTAATATAATACTCAGGTATATCCTAACTATAGTGGGTGATATGAATGAATAAAACCAGTTTAAGAACGCAAATCAAGTTAGTTTATGTTTAAATGGCCAACTTCTGCGATGGAGCAGAGTGGAAGTCTTTAATGTTCGTGTTGGATCATCTTTATGAACATAAAATTCGTTCGCTTTCGTCATCGACATTATTACATCTTGTAACAAATATAGTTTTGCATTAGGCTAAGAGTATATAAGTATTTATATTACATTTGCATTGTTGGCATTGCTAATTCAATTGATAACATTATACAATTGCAGTCAATTAATTGCATTAGATGTACATTACAGTCATTTGTATCTGAGAACGATACTCGATGATTACAGATTGATGTTAAACTTATGAGCTAAATACGATATCACAGCATTGAGATTGATCAAACCAAAGTAAAAAATAATTGTCACACCGAAAAATTGCATTTGTTAACTTAACAGATAATGAAGATCATTTGGAAATTGGCATATTATCTACGGCTAAGTAAATAGATATGTCTCGTTGCAAAAGATTGTTAAAAAATAAATCTCTAGACATTTGATTACAGGAATTAGAGGAACACTGAGCATTGGCTGCTGCTATCGTCCAAGTCCATTTCCATATCAGAATGGTGGGAAGATGACACTGAGGAGTACATTGAGGAGCTCATTGAGTGCAGAGAAAGTTTCCTTTGGCGGACGAAATAAGTTGTTGGTAGACGAGGAGAAACAGATTCATCTTCTTCGATTTGTGTGTTAATGCTGTTCTGTTCTTCAGCATCAGCCTGAGCCTCCAGGAGTTCGTTCATTCGGTTTTGCATTTCCTCCTCGGAGAAATCATTGACCGGCTCTTTTACTACAGGTTTTTCAGACGAAGATTTAGATTTCGCGTTCAGGATACCCCAATAACGGTTTAGGTTGATCCTGGCAGATTTAGCGACTCGCTTGAATGGACTTATGCGGAATGTCTGTAAAAATAAAAGAAAAAATTCATAAGTTTACAATGTTTAAATTCCGTATTGGTTATTGGACGAAACTCCTATTTACATTGAAAATAGTATTCAGATCAAACGTAGCAATATTTTCATAAGAACTTTAACTTACCGATTTAGATTGTTGAGTTTGATTAACACCATGAGAGATCCATGGATGAGATGCAGAGTTGACGAGGTTAGCTTCGTTTACGTTAACGTGGCACATTTTGCTGGATTTTTTCGAAATGTAACAAACTTTGTTGAAACAGAGACTGAACTTGTGTTCGTGGCGAGAACTTTCGTTTACTAGGATGTACTGACTGTACTTTAGGTTTGCTTTGTGAGCAGATGTGTTAGTCTGGAGGAAAACTTGAGCACAACAGAGATGCTTTAGTGAGAAAGGTTGAGTTGGGAATGTTTGGAGGGGAGGCAGAACCCCTGTGCTTTATATACTGGCCGTCTACCGTGTTCGGAACGTGTCAGGTGGTGTGCCGAGCACACTTAGTACTTGCGTTGGGACTACCAGAACGTGGGAACGAAAATTCGATGATATAACATTCAGTCATAACTATTAGAGTTCTTATAACGATGCGGTCTGAAGGGTAGCACAATAGACATACCTTCCTTATAGAAGGTAGAGGTAACTTGAAACTCCAACCCTACTCTCTGCGAACGACCCAGGACAGGCAAGTTAATCCCTATGTGTGTGTGTACATACACGTTTCTTATATCATATATGCATAATATATGAATACATGAGGAATCTGGACTGGCTCCGACCGTCTCTTTCCTCGTTTGCCTGTAGGCACCCCCGTGCCTAAAAATGCGGTTGTTACCAAACAAGTTTGGCCCTTTGGGGATGCTTGCATTTCATATTACCCTTCCCTGTATATGCCTATGCAGAGACCTTTATATCCATTTTCCTCGTATACTCGCGTACTTCGTCGCTACCTTTTCTATATACTTCCTACCAGATTAAGCTCGGTAATGCCTTAACCACTACATAGAAGTCCGAGGAACTACCGGCAAGGCTACCTTATGTACTTATATGACTTAGATTTAAACTTTGGTGATCTTTAACCAAGTCCTTCCTTGTCCATAGTCGCCCACCTTTGTAAATAACATAGTTCTTATTCCTTCCTTGAATCCATTCCTGTTGGAACGAGAACGTTTTCCTAATCTTGACGTTCGATCTCGTCTATTTTTCTTTTCTTTTGCTCTCTTCGTCTCATCTGACCAAACTAAACCACTTTGTGTGTGATTTCGATGGCTAAAAACGTATGTATTTGTACACGTAGTCAGATTGCAGTGACTAGTACGTGTAAGTATGTGTGGGAATACGTATATATTTTTATGCATTTCTTAGTGCTAGAGAAGCAAAAACGTTGGAGTGAGTGAGTAATAATAGTAAAGTGTCTTATCGTCTAGTCTGGTTCTTTTCATGTCACAAAGTACATAGTATAGATAGATTGTAATAGTTTCTATGTAGAGACGAGAACAGAGAATCTGGAGATAAAAGAACGTTTCTTGTGTAGGAGAGTTGGAGGGATCAAGATACGAACACCTGCTCCCTTCCAAAACCATTTTACATTGAATGTAGTCCGAGAGTTGAAGCGAAGGGTTCCTTTCCTCATTACTCTCCTTTTCTTTAGTTAATATTTCCTATTCCTAGAGATGATTCTATTGTGCAGAGCTAAATACATGCCTTTTCAAGTGCATTCATCCGTGCATTAAAATCAGGGAAACGTAGTCTTTCTAAATATTCAGTACTCGCTCCATATTATCATCGCTTAAATATACACTACAAAGTACACGTAGGATCGTGGAGATACAATTATTAAAGTTCCTAGAGTAATCTTCATTGCAAGTACATCACAAGTTAATCCTCCTTCCCTTTAGCCTCCGTAGTATTTGTATAAATAGTGATATAGGAATCTCGGAGAGATACACGGAACACAATACAATTTGCCTCCCTTTCTAAGATTACTGCTTTGTGCTTTCGCTAGGATAATAATCACGACGGTAATGATGATGATGCGAGGAGTTGTGTCTAGTCTTGACTAACCCGGCCACCTGAGCCTGAGCCTTTGGGAAGAAAAGCAATGAACCTGTCTCAACTAATGTGCCTTGAATTTATTTGGTTTATTATTACTTTTCGTGCATATAAGACAAGTAACCTATTAGACTTTTTCGGTTTTCGTCACGTCATCTTTCTCAATGTAAGCTCTAGCACGCTAGAAATTTTTTTAGACCAAAAGGAGATTACTTCCCTGGATAATTCAATGTCAGCTCGTGAAAACAAAGGGTGGCTAAATAGAATATCTAAGAGTAAACGAAACAAGATCAAGGCGACTCGAGGTTACTTTAGGAATTGAAATTTTCAGGGAACTTACTTATTTAGTTTTCAGATCACGTACGAAATGCAGATACCGCAGGTAGGTTTTTTTATCATCCCGGAGGATCCCATTTCACGTGTTCCTCGGTGCTTTTAATAGGGAAACTTTTGGCTCGGGCTAAAATACTTAGGGATCTTTTCTTCCTAAAATATTAGTGTTAAGTACGCCGAGGGGTCTGGAAAGGATCATCTTAATGCAATCTCTCAATGATTTCATCTCCATTACTAGACTTGACTTTATTCTTGGCCTGGAGAAAGTATTTATTGATCAATCTATTCATGGAACATTCCTTTACAACAATTTGCTGCCTTAAAGCTATTTTACTCAATCATCTTTAGTTTAGGATTTGGGGCAGTTTATATTGATCACTGAATTTTCTTTAAAACTTCATATTCCATGTACCATTTGGCGTGTTTAGTAATCTGTAAAGTGAATCTAAATATCATAATCACATAAAGTTGCTTTGAATTCATAAGCCGTTGTGTAACAACTTGTGTTGAGATTGGAGAAAACTTGGGAAACTGGAATATAAAACTACTGGAAACAATAATAATGCCACACCGCGAATGAACACCCTGATAAGTATCTTTCCGCCAGAGTAAATTACTCAAGTCACGTTAGGTCATTTTAGATTGCGATTGAGCTTCAGATTGTGCCTTAGCAATTTTATAATAATACTGTACACATTTTTGTGGCAACATTGTTAGTAGAAAGAAATAGTTTTTTATTGCACTCTCCATCTACAATACGCACTTTCCTTATATCTATCTTTACTCTTGAGACTTTTTATCACGTAAAAAGTGTAGTATTTTCACTGGAGCATAAAGCTTGTAATTGGTTACGCTCTGCTACCACCGAGACTAAATGTGAGTAATCAGATACTAATTCTCTGTTGCAGTGGATTGACATTGATATCATTGTCAATCTCAATTCTCACCGTGTCAGTTTGAACAGAAATACTTGTCATTTGATCTCTTGGTAAACTGTTACTACCCTGATGCTTCTTAGATCTGCAAATTTCAAGCAGCCACATTGGTTTCTCTGCTTTCCCAAAGATTTCGGCCTTTAAATGAGTGATTCTTTCAGCAGCAGTATCTCAGTAACTTAATGGAATAATTTAAAAAAAACGTATATTTCCGTGAAGAGCTCTGTTAGTATCGTAAGAAATGAGAAACTTCTGGGGTAAACTGTTGTCCTGTTTTTCCGAAAACGAAAAATGCAGAAAGATACGTACGTTACATGCAGGTACTTAAAGAAAGGGGCATTTTTTACCATTTACATACAATAATCGTAATTATGGGTTAGCATGCAATGTATCTCTGATTTCTTTAATTTTGTACGTGTAAGTACAAAGGGTAGTATATGTATATGGTTCAAGTATATGTAAGTATGGTTTAAGTTGTTAAATGCGACACATAATATATACTTGCCTAGTTGTCTATACCAGTCATGCCTTGTGTAATTTGTAAATACAAAGAGATAACTCATTTCCTGCCGTAATCTTTCAGAGTTTGTTAAGTAGTTACAAATAGGTGTAAATTCATGCTGTGATGAATAAGGAAACCCATATTTTAGGATTTCCATTATATCATCTGTGTAGATAGAAGACCGAGTTGTTAGGATCTAATTATGAAGAGGAATGGTAATTAAAGAAGTTGATTTCTCCCTAAATTCACTTTTGTATGATAGTAATTATTCTTTTAGCAGTTACCACTAAAATGCGGATGCCAGAAAACATGTTATCATAAGTTTAATGCATCATTATGGTTGAGCTGATAGATAAATAAGGATTCTTTCTAAGCAGAACCTAAAAGGGCTAATTTAAAATTAAGTGGGGAATAGTGATACACTAAGTAATCTGATATGAGATAGATAACGACCTGTAGGATCAAATAATAGGAGGAATAGATAAAGTTCCCGAATACACAATAGATATGTGAATAGGCGAATCATAACATTATGAATATAAGGTGGCACACTAGGAATTCCCCTATCTCGACTATTAAAGTAAAAGTATGTAGATAGTTGTGTATTATAAATAGATTTACAAATGCCCCATGCTGTTATTAATAGTTGTGAATAGAATTGAAAAGATATAAGGGATTACTAGATTAATAGGGAGATGTTTAAAGATGTGAAAAGGTTGTCTTGGCATGTCTCCTGGAAAATTGGTAGAAAAACTCCTCTCGGTCGACTGCTAATACTTTTCACCCTATATAGATTTTTATGCATATATAAGCAGTATACCAATAAAGCAATGCATCAGATGTCTGCGTCGATCTTATCTGTAATAAGCATCAGATGTGGATAAAGAAAAGAGCCGAGGTTAGTATCTGTTTTTTATATAAGTATGTATAGCAATGCATGTAATTTATTTGGCTTTGTGTTGTGTGAGTGTCTATCACAAGTGGTTAAAGGTTCCTCCACTATAGGTTAGGAATTGGGTTTTAATGGTCTATTATCTACATGTGTATATAGGTACTGGGCAATAAAAGGCCGAATGGTATGTAGGTACTCTTATAGGATGTTATATAGAGTGTTTGATAATATTATGAGGGCACATATGTTGTTTATGTGTTATTAGCGTGGATAGTAGAGGAGTCAACTGCTGTAGTTAGTAGCAGTCGAGTCTAGGCCAGGCAGGCTGTTGCTGTTATGTTGGTATTGGTACTACTCGGTTTACATACGGAAGCCAGCGTGGGAGAAGCTCGACTCGTCGTTCCCACGCTCAGCTCTCTGGAAACCTGAATTCAATTGAATAGGATCTCAATCTCGCATCAACATCAGCTCGTGCCAAACAAATGTGCATCAATTATATATATAAACCCTTATATCTATAACCAGGTTAGCCAGAAAGGACTGGACCAGTTGCATTTCTCTGCCCTACCACTTATGACCATTATACATATACGAGTATCTATATAGGACACAAATAGCTATACATTCTGTTTTCATGTGAGTGTGGAGGGCAGAAGGCGTTTGATGACAGACATCCAGAGAAACCTCATTATGTAGCCACCTCACTTATATGTGTCTAGAGTATTCTCCATTAGTAGGGATGGTATTTGTATAGGCATATGGACACCCTTAAAATAGTTTTTTGTTCGTTTGCTCACACTGGTTGATAATAAGTAGCCATCTCATCTCTGCTGAGCACTTTAAATATTTATGTATAGCTCTTGTCTTGCCAGACCACTGGTTATCACATTAAAGTGTGTACTCTATGCATAGTTTCTTTTGGAAAGTGTAAAAGGATAAATAGTATGCATGCAGTCCCAGTATCACTAATATACAAATTCCTTTCTTCATTTACTACATACGTGTGTGCATATCAATAGACATTACATTAGTCACATCACATTTCACATCCCAGTGGGCAATCCTCGTAGTTTCGAGTAACTTAACACTTTCTTTTGTAATCCGAGACTTGCTCTTGCTTTTCCAACATTTCGACTCGCCTCCTATTCAAGCTATGCTAATCTTATATTAACGGGACCCTCTCTGTCTCTAGCGACATTTTTACTACCAAAAAGAAGATGAAGACAGTTAGGTGGTCTGGCTCTCTTCACCCTGCACATCCAGACACGCAAATAGATTATGTTATCTGATCTCTAAATACAGCCACTGTCTTTATTATCTTTGCTTATTCATCTTTTCTCCGCCCAACTTCACTTCTTTATTAGTTCTCATCCACTGCATTTTAATTATCATCTGATCAAAGCTACAAGTGACACATTCCGCAGTTATTTTCATGTCTTCCGTATGCTTACTTATCAGTTGCTGACCTCGCCAAATACATTTTTCTATCTCTTCTGCTTTTATAACTTTGTTTTATTGCAAAGTTTATGGTCTCAAGGGAATTCCAATTCTGTTTTTTTCTCTGCCTAAAATGTCCAGAGCATTTAAACACAGATCTGCCTAGTTCACCGTGAGAAATCAAGAAATAATGATTAAGTCATTGGAAATGTTCCCATTCAGCAATTCTACTATGTTTTCTTGCTTTGCGTACGCCTACAACTTGTATATCAATAAACCTCATGTTTATCTAGACAGCATTTCGAGTTGGTCTGTGCAACTTAATATGAAACTCAAGAACAGTAAAAAAGATGTACGAAATAATAGGTGAATGTTTAGCACTGTTAAAATGCAAACATTTACTAAGGTCACAGCATTTTGTGGGTATACAAGTTACATTTTAAATGTGTACATAATTTTATAGTCTCAATTACCGATTGCTAATTATTGTAGTTACAATTTGAATTGGTTGATATAAATAATGTTGCAGATAATGAAGCTGCTGTTCTAAGGAAGGTACTGGTACTTACGTTTGAGCAATTGTTTATAGCTATCAAGTACAAAGGTGCAATTGATTGTCTGAAATTGTCATTTTGGGACAATAAAAATGGATTTTGAGAGTTGAAGAGGAGGTGGGACTTAAAAATGTTGAATTTGTTGTTATGAGTGCTACCTGTTACGTGTAATGTGGTGAAGGAGCGGAGTGCGGGTTGAGTTAGTACTACCTGTTTGAATAAATCTCACAGAATAAGTATGGAATCATGGAGAGTAATAATAGGAGAGGGAACATGCAATGGGACGCGTGACTTGTTTCTGCCGTAGACACAGCCCTAATTTGATGTAAACTATTCCGCTCGGTTCGATTGTAGCAAAAAAGCTCCCTTGTTTCCCATCGTCAGTAGTTTCCCTTGTGCTGTCTGACCTGACCTGGGGTTTGTGTGAATGGAGAGGAGAACGGCATGTCATGAGTAGTAAATACATGCGTTGCTAATATCAGTAATATCCTCTGTTGATACATAATGCAAGTATTAAATGACTTGAGGTAGCATAATTAGTTGTGGGGCTGACAAAGGTAAGCCCAGTCACGTTAAAAAGAGTAGGAACGTGTGTGGCTGAACTTTACAACTCTGCAGCATATAGAAAGGTATATAATGCATAGATACGCGTGTTTTGATTCTCATTGTGCTGGGATTGGTAATAATAAAGGTAATGAAATGAAAGGATGGTAATTGTTTCAGGTTATGTTACTTTACTAGGAGATTATGTTATGTTGTGGTATGTGAGTGTGGAAGAAGTGATGGTGATAGCGTGGGAATGGGATATCGTGTCAGAGCCTTGAACGTTGAATCGAATCTAGGTATCATTTTATTCCGAACAGAAAGTGAGAGTCAGAGAATAATAGAACAGGACACACAGGGAAGGGAAGGCAGACAAATTAAATCAACAAGTGTATTCTATTTGTATATCGCAGATACACAACTGCAATGCGATCCGATGGGGCATGATATAATTACATGTACATTAACTATGTGATACTAGCAGATAAAAAATAAAGTACACTGCACTCACTCTGACTATCTGATTACGAGGAATACAAAACCCAATTGAATGGGAACAGGTAAACTCAGACGGGGAAACAAATCAAAAATACTTTTGTGAATGAGGATGAGAAGTTGGCGACGAAAGGAGAGTAGCTCTTCTTGGAATCGATAGATTACACATCATTGGCGACTCCAATCTAATCCAACCTACTTTTACCATAATTTTATCCATACTAGTGCCCTTCATGCATTTACTCAAAAATATACCTACAAATGTACCAAATTTACTGAAATCCACTTACAATAAGCTCCGACTAGACTCCAGACTTGACTCCAGTCCGTTTTCACCCAAAAATAGACAGAATTAGTTTCACTAATAATCTTGTTTCTACATACTTAAGCTGCCGAACTATTAAAAAGACCTAAAAACTGAAGAAAATGAGGAAAACTATTACTGCACTGTTTAAGAGAGATATTTCTGGGCTTAAGAATGCTTGAAATTTGGGGTAAGTAGTAAAAAGCCGAACAGAAAAGGACACAGTAATAAATTTGGTGTTGATGAAACGAAACATACTTATTGGAGATTGACTATGGAAGCTATATAGAGTTGACTTTAGACCGGCGGGTGAAGAATCAATACCGGGAATTATCTTGCTGTTTTAGTGCTTTGAAGGCGGCATGCTTTTCTTAATTGGCTCCAACCACACTAAACAATGGCCAGAAATTTTCCGTTGCGTCGCATTATGTCGTCTCCCTGTCCTGCGGTTGTTTATGTAGTACTTGTGACGTCTGTGATATGGTAGTTTGGTGAATTCAGTTGGTTAAGAGATAATAGGATGGAAAAGGTTAATTGTCAACTAATGCCGGGGAAAATTCTTTGTCCTTTCGTGTCGGCAAACAATGTAGTAACAGATAAGGAGGAGATGAAAACTTGGGCAGATTTATATCCTCAATGCTCGGGGAGACTGAAGAAAAGCTGAGTACTGAGGAGCCATAGCCAATTAACAATGCAACAACGAGGAATTGTTTTATTGCTAATGAATGCTTTCTATTTCCTTTGCCGTTTTCTTCTCTTAAAATAAAATATTTTCTAAAGATAAGCAAACAACTCGCCTCTCGCATGTTCAATGTTAATTACTAGATTCACTTTAATTAGAAAATGGAGATTTTGGTAAAAGTCTGGAATTCTTTCTGCACAAGTACCTTAGCTGCAGCCTCCAACAACTCAGTCAACCCGAGTAAAAAAGTCTTCTTGTAAATCAAACAATGCCCTTCACAACATCAAACAGTTTTCCTTTGCGGCTTTGCATTGTCTTTGTTTATTGTACGTGTTGACTTGTTGACAAAGCAGACAAAGACCTCAGTATTTTATGGCGTCAAGTTTAATGGCAGGAAAATCACGGATTAAGGAAACGCAATTTCTGTGTAACAAATAAAAGTATTAATAGCAGTAGTACTGCAAACTCAAAAATTAGAAGAAAAAGACCGTTTTGTCTGTAGTTAATTGTTCTTTTTTCTCATGCCATCATGCCGCAACCAATTCGTGAGAGACAAAATTAACTTAGTTTTATTGTCATCCATACCAAAAATGTTCATTTGAAAATAACAACAGCAGAAAATGAGAGCGAGACACACGCAAAGATTCGTTATCTAACATTTATTTATTGTAATGTATTTACAATTAGCGCTTAACAATCTGGAGAGTTCAATGCATTGATGACTGTCGCCATAAAAGATGAAAATCAAAATACGCACGAACATCACAATTGAACACATGTGTAAACATTGTGTGATATGCTAATGATGATTCAAACAGGATGATTAATTCAGACGAATGCGGATATACATGTATATTATCATCTCAGTAAATTCTGGCGTGATTACCTGGAATCTCAAGTACTGCTGCGAATTTCAGAAGGTTGATTGACATTTGAATGGCCAACTACTTAATGTAATACGTATTCAGAGCACAGGATTATATAAATTGCATCATTTTTAATTTGTTGAATTATAATCCGTATTTTATAATCTGATTCGTAATAGACAATTCCAATTGCTTCCTAATCAGATCTATTCCTCGCATTATCTCCTGATAATAAAAAATGGCGAAGTACGGTGTGACTACAATTTTATTGTTTTTCTGCTGTAAGCTATTGTCAACTACTTTAGCTGAAGTCAAACCGAAAAGAAATTCGGCAGGTCAAGATTCTAGTTTTTCTGTTTCTAAAAGTGTTTTCGTGGTTGTTTCCAGTATTATACCTGGGATTCAAATCTTAGAATTGTGGTAATAATATCATTCATTTACAGGAGATGTGGAATTTATGAGAGTGGACGACATGATTTTCATGATGTCGAAAGCCAGAGCAGGATTGGCATCGAAGAAGTATAGGTGGCCCAAAGGGAAGATCCCGTACAGACTCCAGAGTGGACTTTGTAAGTTTAATTAAGATAATGCCTGTCCCGTTCTGTTCTACAATTTTCAGCATTTAAGTAATTTGTGTAATTTATAGTTTGATTCGGAGCTTGCACTTGTACCGTATGGACTTTTTGTGCTTACTGTGTACCCCCTTAATTATCAAGTGCATTTCTGCTCTTTGCGTTGGGTAGTGTGTATTTATCTTCCTCTGTGATCTGTACTTACTTATATGTTTCAATTTGTGAAGCTGATGAAATGGAAGAAATGATAGATGATGCAATGGAACTCCTCGAAGACAACACCTGCATTCGTTTCGTCCCTCGCAGAAAAGAACGTAACTACCTGTACATTAGCTACAAAGAAAGTGGTTGTTATGCTCATGTAGGTTTTCTCAACAGAGGAAGACAGGTGAGCTAATTCTTAGGTGGGCATTTAATATCTTGACTCTCCACATCATCTCTCCTCAATAGTAATTATGACCCGAAAGATTTCTCAATGATATTGAGCATTTTTCGTAGAACAAAAATTGGCTTAAGACCCTTGAAACAAATTTTTTACCGACCATTGTGAACAAATTGACATTGGCAACTTTAATGAATTTAATATTTGAAGTTGTTTTTAAATGAAGGGGAAAGTATAGATCTGTTATTACTAAAGCGTAAAAAATTCATAAAATTGACAGAAAGAATTTTGTCGTCAAATGCCTCTAGAATCTTAACTTGGGTAACGGGTGTTGGAGAATCGGGACTATTATGCATGAACTAATTCACACGATTGGATTCTCGCATGAACATCAGAGGGGCGATAGAGACAGTTACATAACGATATATCTTGAAAATGTTGAAAAAGGTGATAATTTGTGTTTGACAATTATTCGATTGCAAAATGATTACCAAGATGAGAAGGTAAAATAGTTTTCTCTGTTTATTAGAAAAACAGCACAATTTCGCAACGAATAAAGGTATGGGCATGGGAAATATGGATTTCGACTATTATGGACTTCCCTATAATTATGCAAGCATAATGCACTACAGGAGCACTGCTTTCTCCAAAAATCGGAAAGAAACTATTGTGCCCAATGTAAGTCCATATTTAATTTAATCGTTATTGTGACATTTTTTGGCAGGTTAACCTATATTTGTTAGGATACAAAATTATTTTAAATGGGAAATTTAATTTCAGGAACTAAAATTGTCTCAGTATTACATAGCGAAATTGTATTCATTTCAGAAAATTACTAATGGAACTGACGCATACTACTGGACGGTTGATAAAGAAGGGAGACCAGTTATCGGGCTCCGCAATTTGACTAGAGGTGATGTAAGAATGATTAACAACATGTACAAAGGAACATGCTAAATTACTTGGAGTTATTTAAAGCAAATCTGTAGGATCTTTTACAGTAGATTCTGTTTAAATTGCAAGTACAAAATAATAGTAAGAATATAGTTTACCTACAATTGATGGTACTTTATACGTGTACTTAAAATTGGTAGATTCAAAAAACTTATCAATTTGATGTCCTTAGTGGATTAGAGTCAATAGTAATGATGTCTTTCAGTTCGCACTAAGAGCAACACTTTTTGAGGTACCTTGCCTAACCTTTCTGACGGTAAATTGGATGCAAATTCTAGGTCTTGTTTGGCTGTTTAATGTGCATGATTAATTACATATATTTTATTTTCTCTCTCAACACAAGCGAAATTATTACTCACACTACTCTTAATCACGCCATTTTTTTCGTATCTATGTACATAGTATTTCAAATTATCAGTGCATTGCATCACTTGTATGGGTATTGTGTTATACCTATGATAGAACTGTGTGAACGCACAAATAAAAATATTCGCCCACGAAGCAATTGGGTGGGACGTGGGAGAAAACTGTTATTCAATTCACATAGAATCCCGAAACCGGTGATACGGTTGATGAAATATATTTCCGCACTCCATTTCTCTACCTACATCATTTGTGCAGACATTACATTTAATCATTTGTCGAAATATGCATTTTATTAGATAGTAAATGGTAAAACATGCATGCTATATTAATGGGTGTGCTCCGAATAATAGTGTCGTAAATAAATGTAGTTTTCTATGGAAAAGCCATTTGAGTTGTCTCCAGCAATAGAAAAGTTTTTAGAAATATATTAGGTAGATGGATGGAGACGGTGGGCTTGGATGTCCAACTGAGAGAATGGCTCATTTGACGACTTGAGTGTCTTCTCGTGAAACTGGATGAACCTGTGTCATGTCTATGATGTTGTGTCAAGTCTGGCTGTCTTTCTATTGTTGTTACCGCGCGAGTGTCGTCTTGTCTCGTGGTCTTTGACAAATGCCACTAACAATGAGTAGGCAAAAGGATTAGCAACCGAAGGAATCCCTTTTTACTTATTTCTTTTCTTTAGACTCATGGCTTGCTCTGTTTGTTCTAGACCCAAGGGTCTCTTCTCGAAATTATTGTCTGTTACTTCTTGTTTACCCACTTTCATAACTCATAGCTATGACATTTCGTGGAGACACACTCTTAACCATATAAAGCTGTGACTCGTGTAATATTTCGTGTCTACCCCATGGTTTGTCATTTGAATAGTCTTAAAGTACCTGCTGCAATATAATCATCCTTTACACAGATATATTCTTATTGTTGTGCACAGATTTGAGAAAAGGTTGTTATCATGTATATCTTTTGAAATCTGGAGAAGGTAGGTGTATATCTAGTATCTCTGTCATTTGAGTTGGGCTCATGCTGTTTATAGTACGTGAAGTGAACAAGTTGCTCCTGGTCGGATCTTCATAATCTCATAACATCACATCAATCATCACATCACATAGTGAGTTGTGTATGGTAAATATGCATTATACATCGCATCACATCATGACATCCATTTCTTGCCACCACAAAAGGAAAGTGCAGAAGCTGTTATGGCTTGTCTTGCGACTATGTCAGGGCGATGACTTATGTTTACAGAATACGTACAGCGCATTAATGCTATTTGTGGTAGTCGACACATAAAATCAAAATGCAATTCTCAAGAAACGATCCTAATAAAGACATTTTCTGAATACCTGCAAAAGATACCACAAACAAATAGCTATTAAGCACAAGTATGAGATAGACAATGCAATAATATATTTGCAAACTAATTTTATTATTCTAATTCTAAACAAACACAGTTCAATGTAATTCATTGAACTATTTACAGGGCATATTCTACACTCTAATATCTATACAAGTCTAATAACCTAGCTATTAATAGTAATTCATTAGGTGGTTATTTCTAGTTATAAAAATATTTGCACATATAGAGCATTAGGAATGCTGTGAATGTTTATATTAGTAAGTAGGTGACTAACACGTATACACTGCAGTTCCCAGAAGTAGAAAACAATGTTAAGAGTAATTGCTGCTACGTACATTAATTAATGCGTCTTGATTATTTGTTAAGTATGCACAAGGCTAAAGAACTTTCTGTTTTGTCAGTCAATCTATATTTAGTACCTATGCAAATTAGCTGCTTACGTACGTAGCTTCTCATAAGATTCCATTTCAAGAAATGTTCTGAGGAATCCCATTCAAAACTAATTCACATGACACATTAGGTACCTATTTATACTTATTAAGTTACGCTAATCAGGTTCATGTTGATAGGCTGCATACATCAGTGTTTACAATTAAATGGAAACGACAAGAGCTAACAATCCTGTCACATCATCATTAATAGCTTAACAATTCCTTGGGTTATGCGATATGACTCTATAAGAAAATATTCAGGATTATTTGCGTAGCTGAATATTTCACACAGGCACAGTTAAACCTGCTGTCTTGTTAGTTAATCTTACCGTAATATTACCTACTGACTTAGAGTATACGGCGAATACAGATATTAGTGTTTGTACAAGATAGATAATCTTGTAAAGAAAATGCCTACGACCGCAAATAGTTGTTTGAGGAATTTTATGACAGAAATGAAAGTGAATGCAGAGTGGCATGAGAAATAGTGATTCCTTACTTCTCTCACTCACTTTTATTTGGATTTTTATTCTAAAGACAATCAGGAGTCGCTTGCTAATCTCAATTGACATCCGTACAGACACAGCAGCTTAACAAAACCAAGTCAAACTCAAGACTAGACTCTTTCTAAAAGTAAAAGTAAAATTAAAAGGTAATTATAATAATAATGTTCTAATACAACTATTGACTACTGTCCTTTGATTTACATAGCTAAACGAAAGTACATGAGAATATAGAGACAGTTCTTTTCATGTGTGTAAAAGAATACCCCGTTGGAATCCTACAGAAGATAGACAAGACGATGAAACATTTATAGTAATTTATGATTATGAGTTCATATGGTAAATAAAAACATTTTATTGCTCTTCTCTGCTCCGTTCCCACAATACGTACTATACTTCTAAACTTTACGAGTTGTTGTAGATATTTTTCTTGCTCCCAGTCCAACGTGGATTCTATTGTGTACAGCAGTTCATGCTCAAGTATTAACTAACATTAAGTCAAGAGTAACTCAAGACTGTGTGAGAGATAAAACCCTTTAGAGTCTCTTTTGATAACATATAAATTGTAATTCACACGTTTACCATAATGCATTCTCTTCTGTGCGTATTCTTCTATTTGCTTGGCGAAGAGAAAGATACATTTACTTGTACTAATTCGTATTGTTAAAAGGATTCTATGGATAATAAAGATATTTTTATTGTTCTTGCTGCAAACTCACCTTGTCTTCTATACTTCGATATATACTAAGATAAGTAATGAGCATCACACCATATCATATCTCAACCAACAGTCAACCTCTGCGATATTAAAGTCAAATCAGTCATTCAGTCAGGTAGACATCCCTGTACATTCAAACATTGAGACATAATGACATATCTACAATCTACATGTAGTAATGCAACTAATATCCCTACTTATGTATGTATGGTGCATGTGTATAAGGAATTGAATGTCAATGCCTCCTGCTTGCACTCGCAATTTCACTATTCCCTATCTTATACACACAAACGTATAGGTACTAATAATACTGAAATATTTAAATAAACATAAATTATTCATACAAATCTACGTAGGTAGTAGATTCTATGGTTTAGAAATTAGTCTTGTTTTTCTTAGCATATAAATAGGTAACATTAATTGCTAGCATTGGCAGTTTTATCATCCATAACATAACTCATCCCTAGACAGGTAAGCCATTTTGTGTTGTGTGGGCATGTTACGTGTTAAACTGCTAAGTGCCAATTCTAGTCATTATAATATTATGTTTCATGGGTACCTATACCACATTTTTATTTGCTAATAAAATGACGTAGTGGAATCATTTATACAAATGCATCAACACACAGTGTCCACTTTTGCATGCAATCCATTCTCATCTCTGAGTACATGCTAATTCTCACACAAGGTATTATGTAGGTGGACGAGATATTAACTCACAATCAGCTCTTATTCTTACTCAGTTTATCTAAAGACCAGATATACAACTCCAGTTCTATATTTTATGTAGGAAAATGATGACCATGACATGATACCAACTTTTTCAATTGCTAGACTCTTCTGTAAATTATGTCAAAACTGCGGGAATTCGCAGTAAAGTTCAACACAAAATTTATACTTTCATAAATTAAGTGGAACTCGAAAGTTATTGATGTCAGTTAATGTTCTATCAATATTTACATCTATTTGTACTACGTATTAAATCCCAAGCGTGTTTAGAAACACGTTTTACAAGCACATGCAAAAATTACGTACTACTTTAGCTATTTCGCTAGTCTCCTCTTTTGCTCATCATTTATTTTGATTCCTCTTCTAGAACTAATAAAATGGGCATTGGGAAAATGACAGCATTCACACACGAAAACGATGTAGATAATTTTTAAAGATGACTAATGTGTATTTTCAGCCATTCGATAACAAGGTAGGTGGTGTTGTTTTGATATTGTCAGAGAACACAGTATGGTTTTCTAAATATTCAGTGGTCAGCTGCAAGCGGCCATGCCAGACAGAGAAAAATTAGAAATTGAGAATTGGAAATCATAAAGCCAAGCCAGAGCCTAAGATCTTTGCGCTTTCTTGTCTCAACAACAAATGGTTTTAGTACTTTCGAATTTCTGACGAAAACACTCAATTTTCTATGGTTTGCCTTCGACTTTAGAGAAGTTATTTTAACTTTGTTTTGTTTGTCGACACTTTTTGCCTTAGCTGGCCTTTGTAGTTTCAGGAAAACCAAACACGAAACCATCGGATGATATCGCTAATGAAAGAAGGCGAGACAGAATCAGTGGAAACATCCAGACAAAGTAAAGGAAATATTAGTAATTGGGAATAAAGGCTTTTAAGATTCAGCTGATACCTCCAAGTCCTTGCATATCAAGAAAACATTTTAGAAAATGTCTTCTTTTAGCTACTGAAAATTAAATCACCTTCTCTCAACATTAGTAAGCTGTTGAATAATTTTTGAAACTTTGTGAATGCTCTGATGTGGGCTAGACAAGACATTGACGACTAAATAAAAACGATCTGACTGGACTGGCTTGCCAGAACTCATACTGTGTCCCAGACAAGATTACACGAAATATAGTAGACAGACGTCTATATAGTAAATGTACTTTGTACAGAATCTTATTTACCTGTGTGAGCAATTATAGGGAAGCCATTAAAAGTTAGGCGTTTTAGAAACGAGCCTTTATCACCTGAGGTAATCGTACAATCAAGAGACGAGACATGAATTGAACTGACCTGACCCAAATTTTAACAAGGAGGCTCAAATTAGTTTGCTTTTCAGAGTTAAAGCTAAGTCCACAAATAAAACCGCAGAAAGCAGTTAAGATATCAGTCTAGCTTTGTTTTCCTTAATAAAGCTACTTGGCTATGCCTATAAGCTATACTCTCCGACTTGGGGATAATATTTTTCCAGACAGAACACAACCTGAACACTTTACCGGTGATTTTTATAGACATAACAATATACAACATTAACAGGCTCCTTCAATTTGAGTGTCTCAACTCCTGTCTGTGGTTATTCAACGTATCTGTCAACAGGGCGTTTGCATTTTCTTGAACAAATATAACACCTTAACAATACATTTATTTGCTAGATTCGTTTAGTAACAATCACCACAGATCAATCCACACCAGTTAACTAACAATATTAGTTAGACTCGAAAATAATGTCAATGCACTTATTTGGGATGCCACGAAATGATACACCCTCGACTCATAAATATGAAATGCACGTATTGACTCTGGCGATTAAAAACTCACGCTTTGGTTGGTCAATATTTTATTATTCTCAAGTTCAGTTATTTTCTCTTCCTCCAATTATTAAAATCATTTAATTTTCATTATGACACTTAGAACCTCTGTTATCTCATAATGTCAAAAACAAAAATCAGTTAGAAAAATAATCTTCCCACAACAATGGGCATTCCAATAATAAAAATGCAGTTTTGTAAATATGTTATTGATATGTAATTATGTATAAGGAAATAGCTGAATGAAAAGCCCATTTGTGTGACGAGAAGGGAAGACAGATATGAGTTGATACAGTGGATGTCACTCAATTCTCTGAAAGTCACTCCACCCTCGTAACTCTAAAGGTAAATAACACGATTGCTGTTTCTGTGGGGTGCATGGAAATGATGCGATATCTGATAGTAACAAAGCATCTGCTTAGCCCATGCACAGAATATTATTGGCCTCCCCTTAAGAGTGTCTTGGCTCGTCCGTCATGTAAGTCATCAACCTGCCCTAATTTAAGGGCAGGTTAATAATCACAGCTAATCTGATCTCTTCTCAACGAAATAGGACTGACTACGCATAAAAATATAGATAAAGTTTAATAGATTATTGTTCTTTGTCAGCACACCCTATAGTACACTGTAAAATGCCAACACGCTCTCTCAACGCTTCCCATCTCATCTTTAGTGGGGATGTAGCATATTGACAGCAAGTGCATGGTAATGATTTGAGTTTGGTGTGTCTCCTTTTGGATTGACATGCAAGTAGCTATGTTACTAAAAGAAGTACAGACCTGTTACTTGATTTTCCTACGGACAAAAGCACATCGTATGCATATTATGCATACTAGTATGTATAATCAGGAGATGCATATGTAGGAAGGATAGATAGTATAATAATTGTGGTGACAAGATATAAGTCCATTTTAGCTGCACAGAAAAGGTTTCCTTCTCGTTTTCTCGCGTGTAGGTCTGATTTCATGTAGATTGTCGTACAGAAAGCACCAAAGTAGTCTTGTATGTCTACCTACGATTGTACGTGACTGCGGACAAGTAAAAAGTGACCTGAACTCTCTTCCATGTATCTATGTACAGATTATCAGAAAAATTATTAGTTAGGTAGCTTCAAATTTGATAGAGTAGGCAAAGCAGAAGATTATTATGTAGACAGGAGGGATTATGTTTTCAAAGCTCTGTAATGTTCTATCTAATAATAAACAGAGCTTATGGCTGATTTGTATCATGAGTAATGTATACATTGAGACAGGAAATCGCATATTTCGTAAGAATGTATTTTGTAAGCCTGCGTTATTATAATTTAGGTAAAATATCTGTTTTCCCTCGTCAGACAGAGACAGGGTCGACACAGGAGTCGAGACTAATTAACGAAAATTCCATCCCACTGAGCTTGTGGTGTAATTCATATTACTCGTAGAATATTAATTAACTAAATAGCTCAAGTATAGATTACATGAGTCCTTATTACCTGGCCGAAGAGCAATAATTGTTTCAAGAGGACCGTCTAGTCTTTCGTTTTAATTCCCTTCTACCCTTACTCACCTTGTTTCTTTAATTTCGGCTATCTCTATGTACTATTTACGAGCGGATTACTCAAGCCGTGGGCTGATGAAATACAAACCGCGAAGGCCAAGCCATGAATATTTACCGAAACTACCGACTGCTATGATACCATTAATACCATATTAGGGAGAAAATGCTAAACTGATCATTTTCGTGGCTCAATTCAATTTTCAATGTAATAGGAAGTCTGTAGAAGGACGAGGTGCACTCCTATTTAGAATCCCAGGATCATTACTCTGCAAATGGAACTACCAATAAGTTCTAATCAGCAGAAAACTCGTCTAAAAACATGTGCTGATTTTAATTAATTCGACATGTTAGTTCTTCTTTTACATTGCGTGTCAGAATCCATTCTTCCTTGGATAAACATACCGAACTGTAATGAATACCCTTGACTCTTATTGATTCTCATACTTTCTACTTATAATTACAACCACAATGTCAAAAAATGCACACCTTCATTACTGGATATGGGATATTTGCCTAAATAAGGCTATCCCTAGATGTTTCATCAACTGATTGAACTTTTAGACGCAATTCAATTACCACTCCTACTTAGCTACTGCATACTTAACAATAAATGACCATCATTTACCTATCTTAGTGTGCGCACTATAGGATACAAAACAGAATAATGTAAGTCTAAACGAGGGGCATTTTTAAAAGGATCTTGATCTAATTAACTGTCTGGGAATTAAAAGCAAGTGCCAAATGTTTCATCTTTCTAGCAATTGTTTTCCTGAAAAAAATTAAATCTCATTAGAAATTGGCATTGATGAAGTTGAACGGAAAGCAATACCATGCAATACATACCCATGCATAGTAATTAGCTAAAGCATCCAAGAAAGCCACATCATATCTCATGCTTATTTACAGAAAGGATAAAAATTGCAAATTCAATGGATCGAGAAGGTAGAAAAATGGAATTTAAAGCAAGTGCAGTACAAAGCCCAATTACACTGCACTGATACGCAAATGCTTTTTCAATTTAGAATAGTTAAAAAAGTGCACCTAAAATTAAGTGGTATGCTTATATAGATTCAAGTCCAGTTTGGTTGCATAAAATGCACTAATCACGTAACTCAATGTTAATCATCTATTTATTCCTAAGATATATTCCTTTGGCATCGTCTGTGTATCATCTTCGGTATAAAAAAGTATTTAAGTAGCTTAGTGCATAAATATCTATTGCTATGCATATCGCTATATGCACATAGATACTGTACTCTGTCATTTGCATCTGTGTACTTCGTTACTTGGTTGTATTTTTACATACTAAATCTAAGCAGGCATCTTATGTGTATTTTTTGTGTAGTAAATCAAGGTAGGTTGGTACTGGTAGGTAGTAGGTTAAGCAAAGTAAGTAGATAAATGTATGAGGTAGCTAAAAGGGAGGCTCGACTTGAGTAGAGACAAGGGAATTCGTATAAAAATAAGAGTATACATAATATATGTGTAGATACAATATTATGTATAGATATAATAAAAGCGTTAATCCCCGTCTGTCTATAGGAATGCATATATGAGAGTGTATTTGGTCGTCCGCTGAGAGTGTGGATCGCAGGTGTCGGCAAAGCGTGGGAAGAAGCCGAGGATGGTCATTCCCACGCTACCTGAATAGGCCAGGGGCTGCTTGCCAGCCGAACGTATGGCTCGTTCTCTATTCTATTATATTTCCCTTTAACTCCTATAAACAACATTTATACCCTTACCTTACCTTATTTTACAACCCTGCCTTGTTAATTCCGATACACACTCAATTCAAATCCACATCATTACACTACGACATACCTTACTACTATATAGAAATTAAGCAGAGGCAAAAGCAATCCTCGTTTACTTTATGATTATGTCCTATAGAAAATATAGTGTAGGTATAAGTACGTTGGTGGGGGTTGGGGATGTATATTTGAGTGGAGAGTGCACACAGGTACCTTACACAGCATAGGGATGTTTGCTCTTTGGCTTGACTTGACTTTACTACCTACATCTACATGGCACACACAGTATTGGCCTAGTAGTAGAGTAGTAGTAGTAGTAATGTACAAGCTAAAGCAGAGCTAAAGGCAAAGCTACTCAACTCGCCCTTTATCACCGAGAAATTACTTTGTCGGAAGTCATTCATAGTTTGACTTGCGAGCGAAGCAGAGCACCAGTCGAACGAGAACTACTGCATACTTGCACATCGCACAAAATACTTTTTTACTACGACGAGTTTACAACTCCAGTCAGTCCACATCTGAGTCTTGCATATTGCACATCCATTCCCCAGTAGTGCACACCAACTCTACAGAGTTTAATTTTCCCAAGATTTTCCTCGCCTTGACAATCAGAAATCATGGCAGCTATCGTCACTCAGGAGGAACAGCCGATTTCCCGTACTTACCAGTACAGAAAGGTAAATATTTTATCCCAGATTGGGGCAACAGGTGTACCACCTGTTCCCTTATTCGTACATCTAATTAATTCCAGATTTTACTATCCTTCCTTTTCCACACACACGCAAGGCAACCCTCAAGTAATGAATGAAGTTTTGGATAGTTCACTAATGAATTTTTTTGTTTTTTCCCAAAGGTTATGAAACCCATGCTGGAGAGAAAACGACGAGCAAGGATCAACCGTTGTTTGGATGAATTGAAGGAATTATTAGTAGGAGCTCTTCAAGCGGAGGGTGAAAGTGTTTCCCGATTGGAAAAAGCTGACGTTTTGGAATTGACCGTTCGTCATCTGCACAAATTGAGGAGAAGTCAACAATTAAGTGAAAGTAGTGCTGGCGACCGCTTTAGAGCTGGATTCGTCCATTGTGCCAATGAAGTGTCCAAATACATGTCAACTATGACAGCCAACACTGTTGACATTTCTGTGAGCTCACGACTCGTGTCTCATTTGGATCAGTACATTCGTCACATTGAGAATTCAGCGGCAGCCGTTGCCAATCACCATCATCCTCATCATGCTCAGCTATCCCCGCCACTGAGTAGTGCAGGCAACTCCAATTATGGCGGAACTCCAATCTCTCAGAATTCGCCAACTGGAATGAACATCCTAACTACTTACACTCCGCCAACTTCTCCCATTGCATCTCCAGCCAACAATCCGTCCAATGGCAAGTTGTTCGCCTTCATTCCATCGTCTTCCGCATCTTCCAACTCTTCTGCATGCTCTGCTGGGAGTTTGAGTCCAATTCCACCTGCTCACTTCCATCCTCAGCAGATTTACGGATCTCCGACCAATGGAGTTGGGATGCCTCAGCCGTTGTCTCTGTGCATGAAAGAGGAGCCTTTCGATCTGTCCAACAATGTATGGCGCCCATGGTGAATCATTCGGAAGTGACATTCGTTATATATATTAAGACGTTATCAAAATATACGAACAAAGTTATAGTTATAGATATACCAACCAACAGCTACTACATTGGTCTTTCAAATTCACGGACTACAATCGAAAGAGTTATAGAAAGTGTTTAGAGTTTAGAGATACGTTACTTACTAATTAACAAACAAACTTTTCCTAGAGTTTATTTGTAATATATTTTTGTTTATAAATTAGCTTTGTATATATTTTATATTCTACTCCTAGTATAGTTTGGAATGTGGGTGATGAATTCTTGGTCTCAATCAAATACATTCACACTTACTACGGGAAAGCGTACAGACAATCATAAATACCCTCAGCATGATTTACAATCTCTTGATTTGGTACTAAGAGGACAATCAAATCCAATTAGATAGGAAATCGGAGACATACTTAAACTTGCTGGGAGGTTAACAATCTGTAAAACCTATAGAATCTAAGTTAAGATAAGTTATATTATATTATCATTAAACAATCTACTGTTAGAACTCAGCAGAGTCACAGTTAGCTGTTATGAAACGGACAATCAATTCAACCAATAGTCTTTGGAGCCTAACTCTTCGATCAAAACTGTACTAAGAGCTAAGAATCAATCAAAGTTCGGGCAATTCGTACGTTTACGAGGGTTAATGTCTCACTAAACAAAGATATTGGTGTGATGTATATAAAATAGAAGGTTATCGTGTATATAATTTTTGGGCAGAAAATCATTTGTTTGCTTGCTTTGTGATACATATCTTTGTTGACGCATTACTTTTATAGGTTAACTGATAATAGCTGTTGTGTTGTGTACTAGTACTTATGCATTAGTTATCTTAACTCACTTATCATTATGCTTATACGAAATACATACACTACTACAGTACATAGACCAAATCATTACTTATACTTTACTAAAGATACCTAAAATGTTGTATCTAGTGAAATCATTGACAAAATCTTTTGTCGACAAGATGTACGTTATAATATTAATGCTACACTATTAAAGTTACGATCTCAAATAAACACGGACATGCACAAGTCGCATGTCCTTAATGATCAAAACAAACTTACATTTTTTACTCTTTTTATTTCATATCCAAACATCACGGGCACATAAATAAGTCACTTCATGCATGATTCCTCTGACAAAACTATGGCATTTGGCATTCACAGACTAGGCTGCATCTTAAAGAACAGTTTGTACCAACTAAAATTGATATTCATTTTGAGAAAAGTAACCTTAAAATCTCTTTCATAAAATCTCATCACAAAACTAGAGGAATAGACTAAAAAATTCGTAGTTTACATTTTAAAGACGTCAGTGGCACAAGTTAGGGCATTTTGTTTGTGTTAACATTTTACATTAGTGGAAGTAGCAGAAAGTTTGTTATTTCCTATAGGAATCTTTTCCGGTGAGGAACAGGTACCTTGATGTAGCATATGGAGATGGAAAATGTACCGCAACCTGTCTTGCATACTTAAGTGGTAGGCATATAGCCCTTCTGTTTGTAAATAGTTATTATAGTTATATCAAGAGCAACCACTGTGAGTAGTAGTTTCTGCTGTGTGGGCATCCATTAAAAGTCCGTAGCCATTGCCTTCCGTATTTACTTTTGTTGTGCAAAAGAGTCCTTTAAAACTGAGTGGGGCAAGTTGTTTCATTAGTTTTCGCACTAATTCCATCTCCACGAAACGATAACGCAGTGGAAGCGTAGGAAAGTCTGAAAAAAGTTAAAGTTTGAAAACCGTAAAGAGAGTAATAGAAGGAAAGCTGGGAAAACTTTGTGCTTTAAATCGAGCTGAAAATGGTCGGGAAGAAAATATCATGAAAAACAACGATAGCTGTTGACAGTTACGAATGTAATAAAAACGGTCGTGAAGTATGAGGATAATGAGAGCGTATAAACATCAAAGCTTGTCTCGGGGAGTCTCGAGTAAAAACTCGTGCTCATGTCTCTATACTGAATCTTATGCTCTGATTTCAGTCTCTGCTAAGTGAAGTCATCCGTGAAAGAGCCTGTTTTATCAACTGAGGGCAGAAGGATTTAATCTAATGCAGCGAAAAGAGAGTTAAATAAATTAAATAAAATGAAGTCAGGTCAATCTAAGTCAACCTGCGGAAATCCATTACCCCCAGTTATGAAAATCATGTCTACATTTAGCTAAATTAAAGTTACCCACAGGAATCATAGGAGAATCTAATAACCTGCCACAATCACCCTTTCTGGGAAAACAAGTATATAGAAAATGACTTTTCTAAAGTGAAGTCGTTGATGTGCAAACCACAACGAGACAAACAAAAAGGAGATAAAAGTATTAAAGTTTCCCAAGCTAAACTTGTGCCTTGTCATGTCATTGTCAAGTGAGTGAGACAAAGGCCCAGAAAGCAAAGCCCACGTCTCATCATTTTGATCTTGTCCAGAAAATATTTCTTTTTAATCTTTTCTACAGCCTAATACATATTTACAGTCAGCTTTAGTTTCAATAGTAGTTGCTAACTGCAAGTACGAAGTACTTAACTACGTTGTTTATTAGTCAGATGACACAGCTGAATTTTATTTATTTTCTTTCATCTCGTAATCTGACCATTCATCAAGACTTGAGGACTATTTATTCACAATAAACCAGGAGAACATGCCTAGCCCAGGTCTTGAATCATGTAGCTAACATGACACTATCATTTGATGTCATCCTAATACTCAGACACTAGAAAATAAATCTGCACTTGCACTGTAAGTCCAATTGCACCTTGTTTCATTTTCATTTAGTATTATCATTAGTATGATAATTGTCAGCAGGGCATATCAGTTCCATTCTGAGTAGTGATATACTCAAGATATAAAAGAGAGATTAAAAGAATTGTCCGTTCCATCTGTAAATAGAGATTATCTTCATGACAAGCTATAAATAGTCCAGAAGATAAAAAGCTCCTTACAAATATTGCATTACAGGACATTAAATTAGTTGCCTACTACGAGAGGACATTTTGAAGAGGGACCATGCACAGAAAATAAGTATATGCAGCATTGAGTGTGGTTGGGTAGAAAAGAGTATAAAGCACAGATTAGTAGTACAATGTAAAGTCTTATCTATAGTCATAATAGTAATGTAGTTGGAGTAGGGAGCAGACAGGCTATAATTATATCTGTACCTAAGTTAGGTAAATAGTTGAGATAAATGGAGAAGAAAGAAGTTTGGGAATGTTGAGGAGGTTGAGCGAGGTGAAGTTCAGTAATGGTAGCATATATAGCACGTGCTAATGTTTTGTTTGTGCAGTGCATAAGAAGCTATAGGGCGAAGGAAACGAGAAAGACGGCAAAAAATCCCATCTTATGTTATGTGATGCGATGTGAATCTATTGAGTATTCTCCTCTTGTCGGCCCAAACTTCTATTCAGCTATACAGGACCATTTAACATTATCATGTACCTTATAGTATGGTGATTACAGAGGATTGCGTTCAATTGCATTGAATTACATTGGAGCAAGTGCTTCCCTATATTATATGTATCTATCTACTAGTAGTATATAAGACTGAGCACAACTCACTCTGAGAACAGAAGACATTGAAATGTATAAGGATAAGAAATGCAGGGGAGTCATGTGCCTGACTGGCTTCCTATAAAAGCCATGTCATTATATTGTAGATGTAGACAAGAGTCGACACGGGGCAGTCCACAACAGACACAAGTGCAATAAAAACTAGAAAAAGTAGCAGTAGTTCAGTAAGTAGTGTGCAGTAGGCAGTAAGTAAGCGAGGGCATTAGGCATCCAGTGACTCAACTGGGTAAACATCTTACATATAATATATAAAAGATATACGAAGGGTAAAGTATGCGTTTCTTATAGAGAAGAGCACTCAAGAAGATGTTTAAGAAAGACGGAGAAGCCCTGGGAAATACAATTCCAAGCCGTTCCCACGCTCCGCTCCAACTGCCTTCCAGCAATCCCATTGTATTCCGCACTCGTATTATGCATTACTCATATTATGACTGGACCTCTATGCTACTTACAACATTCCTATAACCACTTACTGGACTGCTACCACATAAATGCATACCTATTAAGTAACTACAGACGTACCCAACCTACCTACCTACCTTATTATACTTATTATTATATAAATAATATATCTATATCTAGTGTATAGTACATACTTATTACTTAAGTGTTTACTATAACCTTCTTTCACATAAGATAGATAGATACACACTGATTTAACTATTGTCTACTCGACACGTACACGTAGAACATGCCAAACCAAACCAGGACTACTTTAAACTACTCACTCACTCATTCCTATATATCTGACTACCTAACTCTAACTCAACGTCAATCTTCCACTGCCATAAGCCATCCTAAACTTAATAGCACACTATAATATATTCTCTGATTCATTGTTGTTTTGTTTTCTTGGAGCCCTCCTCGCCTGCCTGGGCCTACCCCATAAGAAACTATTACCTTAATGTCTATTTACCTTCACACAGAGCCATACTATCATATAATCCTCCTAAAATAAAACAGATCCCGGCTATTTTTCCTGTTTCTATCAATTAAAACTCATTTTGTGACATTAGACAAAAATGTGATCTATGTTTTTTTAAATACACATTTGATATCTATATGTAGTTACTTAAACGAGTGTGAAATGGATGCATGGTAGGGTAATGTAAATAGGTAGTTATTATTTATGGCAGTTTATTAGAGTTTACTACTCGTGTCCTCTGGAGTTGTCCTGTCCGGTCGTGCTTCCATATATTTCATTATTAGTAGGAATGAAAACACGTTCTGTTGTTCAGAACCACTTAGGTCCCTTTGGATCATGATATGGATGTTGTGGTGAGGAAGCCCATAAGGCAGAGAATGATCAAGGTGCAAGGAAAATGAGCTGAGTATGCAAATCAGAGGACCAAGGAGTCAAACGCCAAACAAGTAATAGTTACATACTATCGCCGAATCCAATGCGATCTTGACTTGGATTGGATTATCGTCTGATGGGGCATGTCTAGATTGTCTATGTATGTCTTGAAGTGCATGCACGCAAGCATGACAGGACAGACTATAACTTCGTCATCAGATTTCCTTTGAGTTAAGAGAGAGCTGAACAAAGTGAGGTGAACTGAAATTATCAACTAATGTGCTATACACTCTATATACCTATAAATATAGCATTTATGTATCTACGTGTATGTATTCGTGCTGAACTTTGTTTTCGTGTACTCTATGTCCTGTGGTGTTCTATGCATTGTCGTGCTGTTTATATCAGAGATAAACCAAAAGCAGACTCACAATAGATACACTTTCAATTACATCTAAGTGTTTACCTTAGCTATCTATGCTATGTGTATGTATAGTTATGATCTGATAGTAAAACAGGTATAAGGATATTAGGTAGATGGATGCGGGCGGTTATGTGGCTGTGCATTTAGCCTCCTACAATTCTACCTTTTGACTGCCTACCTTCCTACCTGTCCTCTGACTGAATTGACTTCCCTCGCCTTGCCTACTACAGTACAATTACTAAACACAACCTCCTCTTACTTGATTCGACTTGCTTGCCATATACTTAAATTTGTATAGATGTGTGTACAGACTGAAATGATCTGCTCTGTTTAACTTCAGGTACCTTTCCATTAGACTAAAGCAAGTATCTTTATGTTTCTTCCTAGAGACATGCATGCCTCCTTCCTTAATCTTATTTCTATGACTAAAACTTACAATTATCTTCTAGTACCTTTCTTTCTTTCTCTTTCTCCCACATACTATCACCTACTACTAAGGAATACCTTCAGTTGCCGTGCCATGTTTTTATTTTTGTCCTCTTTTTATTTATTTAATGAGCATCTCTATCAGTACCTCCGCATCAAACATTCTACCTATTCATTATGTATCTACAAATCAATGATCCATTACTACATCCTCAACTCAATTCTCCAGTACCTAGACAATTTATTTAACTATACGAGGGTGCTTTCTATAATATCATCCATATACAGTCTTATATCTTATATCTTCACTTCAGCATTAATCAGATCCTAGTCGGTAATAAACCAGACAATTATTACAGTAGGAAGACACGGACACGACGCAGGCCACGTCAGGGACTTGATTTCCTTTTTTCACAAGAGCAACAATATTACTCCATTTTTTGTCATAATAATGTAAAGTCAAGTGGACTGACAATGAGGGGGGAGAAGGAAAAGTGAAGTCAGACGCATGCACTAACATATATAAATATTATATACATAATTATACGTTAGTTATATGCACAGATATTCATGTCCGTGAATTGGACAGACCCTTTTATGTTCCCCCTTTCAGTTGGCTCCTACAAAAATACACAAAGTGTGGGCACAAAAGAAAACCACATTAAATTAACGAATCTACTCATGTACAACTTGCACCGATTCTTAGATAAAACAAATAGTAATATGCATAACAGAAGCGTGAGTACAGCTAACGCAAAATACAATGAATATAATGGGCATGACGTCCGCTTTGCTCCGCTTACGTGTGCAAATATAGTTCAAGGCTATTTTGGAGACACGACCGAGTAAATTGACATCAATTAATTTGACCCTTTTCCTTCCTGTATGAGAAAACAGCGGCTCTTCTCGACAATTCATCTGCATTGTTTTAACTTTCAGCTGCACTTGAATCAAACTCATCGTTTTCGTTTGATCTCGCAGCTAGCAAAAACGCCATGTCTATCTTTTTCATAGGACTATTGTGCGACATGTGCGAAAATCCAACAGAAATGGCAAGACATAATATTTATGAGCTGTACAAAGTATAGACAATTATCTAACATAATAATGTGTACTAACATGAATCTACATGCATATACTTATCATATGATATCCTCATGCCACTTTGATAGATTTAGTTTTGATAGACCTCACTTGAGAAAACTGACTGATGAACCCGAGACACAACAGACACAATTTTTGTGTACCAACACAACAGACGTAGACGCACCTAAAATCTCATTGTTAATAAGCATTAATTGAGCATTAACAGAAAGTGACTAATGAGTTAATTTTTATGATCACTTTATGTGCAATTGTTGATACCTAGAGCTATAAAATTATTTGCCGAGAAGCACTTCATGTCTACATCTACAGTGTCACATATCTTCCTAAAACTCTTCTTAATGGGTTTGGTTCTCATGAGATAAGTGAGGACACATTTCTCTATCTAACCGTCACAATAGCTACTTATGATTCATGGAATACTTCTATCTTTGTTTGTCTATATCCAATATCCTGATTATCACACTTACCACATACAATGAAATACATCTCTGTTACTTTTAAATGTAGTTAGATCACATGATTGCACTAACAAGTATTGCTTTGTATTCGAAATATTATGACAGTTAAATAGTTGCGTCTTCGTAGCATATCATTAATAATCTAACGTAAAATTTATTTACACAACTTGTCCACATAAGTTGTGTAAAATGTGATACCAATAGTATTATCATAATCATCCCAATAATATTATGATGAAGGTTCAAACTTCATACTGCATATTAAATATTTGAATTTCCAAACGTTTACATGACAGATCTCGGTTGATTGATATAATTTATTGCTGAATCCTTTTATATCTATATCAATGTGTAATAGAATTGTTCATATTCATAAATTAATTAGAAACGCTATTTAACATGCAATTGTTAGTTAATTATTGTTCTTGGTAAAAGTGGTTGATTTGATGAGAAAGCGAATGTGCTATTCCTATATGAATTACAGTGTAAACATAAGATAATTTTGATGATGAACTGAAATTGCAGAATGCAGATGCGCCGATTTCTTTAGGGGACAGGAGTGTGACAGAGAGTGAGATTACAGCAATAGTTATTAAGGTGAGTAGCAAGTTACATAAATAGTTAGGACGGAGTAAAGTGATCTTTAGATTGAAGCTGGGAAAGAGTGCATAACTCGTGCATGAAGCTCCTTGAAAGTGTTTAAGCATGTAACTCGTATGATTGCTCATTTGTTTGTCTTTGTTTAGTTTAGTTGTTTCGTGATGTCATGCAAATCCCCTTTATTATCTCGCCTCCCTCAACACATAAAACATGCTAAAGAGAGACGAGCAAAGTTCTCAAAACAAAAGACGCCATAAAAAAGGCTGGTAGTCGCGTTACTTAATGTTTGCAGGAAACGTTCCCACGATCCCAACTCTTCGCAAGCCAAACTGAAACTAGTATAAACTAAATGAAAGAATTGTCTTTACATAAGGTTACACCGAAATGACTGACTTGAGTTGACTCAGGTTGTAAATTGTAAATAATTTCAGTCAGATTATAGGTTACATAGGCATATTGCAATTCCCTAGTCCATTTGATATCTTATGAGGTGATAGCGTCAGTCAGGGTCGTGCTTTTCTTGGTAGCCCTCTTTCACGTATGCCTATCTGCACTTTCGTGTAAGTACACTCTAGTAACTATCACATAGTAAATACTGATAAGTATGATTCAAGTGGATAGCAAATAGCAGTTGGCAGTTTTATCGCATTATCTCATCTCTTACTCTCTCCGTGTATCTCAAGTGTTTGCGGTTTTAATGTGATGTTCTTCTACTTAAGTAATGTAATGTTAAATAAAGTTGAGGTGTTTCGCTGAGTCCTGTGCACTAACGTAAATGAATATGTATTTTATCATTGGAGCCAACAAGACAGCAAGGCTAAACTTTTTATTATTTCTTTATAGCTAATCTTGCCGTGATGTGAATTGGGCTTGTCTGGTTTTGTCTTACGACAGTTACGACTTCAATTGACGTGCGTTGCTGATTCTTTCCAAAGTGTGAAATTACTTTAGGGCGTCGCATGCATCTCAGCTTCTATTATTTAGTATTCGCATTTAGCAAACATTTACCTTCCTATGTTATTATGACCACGTCCAGATCATAATATACATGGCCAAACTGATCTGTAGTTGATAACGCTAATTTATGGAACACGAATAACAGATTTGTCAAGATCTTTTATTGATCTTTTGGGATTATTTTCATTTGCATTTCCAGATAACTCTGCCAAAACACATGTACACCTAATACACGACAACTACATCCTATAACTAATCTTTTACAACTCTTTTATGTAACAACATTCGTAGTAAATAACCAAGTCCTAGGTGATAATAAGTGTGCCTGCCTATTATTCTGTCCTCAACCTACTAGAACTTAGTCGACAATTTTTACCAGATTCGCAGTAAAAATTGCAAACAATGAAATCACTATTATGGCAATTTTGCATGATCTCTTTTCCTGTAGTATTGCATTACAGTGCACGATTGACTGTCTCCACAAATACAATGAGTAAAAAAAGCAAGTTGTGTACATAAAATTGAACTCCATGCTGCACTATTTTTGAAGTTGAAGGAATTATTGCTAAGGATAATCTAGGCAGGATGATAGTTGACTACAAAGTTCACTCAAAACCACCAATGGGGAAATCAAAGTGAATCTCTATCTTACCCTAAAATTAATATCTACGTGCGTTCACCAATTACCACATGTTGATTACCGCCTTATATTCAAGAATTTATGTTTATAAAAGTGCAAATCAGACAAAAATTTTATATTTTCATCAGATGGAATTGTTAGATATGATTTGGGATGATAGAAATGGTACCTACATGGACATAACTTAATTTATAAATGACACAATACTAATTAGCAGAGAAACGTTGATATACCTAAATGTTTTTATTCAATTCAAATGTTCGCCCATATCACATTTCTAAATCTTTTAATGATTGAAGTTAAGTGCGAGTTTATGAAAACATGCTGAGATGTTACTCAGAAGGCAAAATTAAATATTTTGTGTTAAAAATGCTTTCTATGGATATTGCTAGCCATATTATGCTAATCTTTGAATCTCAGTAGCATAAAGTAATAAACTGGCTGTTTACTTTCTCTTGTATCAATAACACTATTGTGATTTCGATGGCACATTCTTTTAAAATGTTCTAGCAGTCATCAGTCTCCATGTTACTTATAATATATGCATAGTGATGAGTGTAATGAAATGTATCTCCAAAAACTTTCAACTGGGTAACAACTGGCATTCATGATAATATGCAAGAATTTAGTATTTAAATAGTTGCGAAACATCTATGGTACCTCAAATATTTGTCCTACGACATTTTTCGCCCCTCGCAAATTTAGTTCCTTAATTCTTCGCAGATTCTTAACACGTCTATGCATAACAAACCCACTATTGGCATTTGCCATCCTCGAAATGAGCGTGAGAGAAAACAAGATTCAGTCGCCAAAAGTTGTCTGTGTTATCAGTCCCCTTATTATTAGTTAACATTTGATTTGGTAACTCCAAAATTAACATGAGTAAGTGATAGTGTGTTCTGTTAAGTCTACATGAAAAAGGTAAAAGTCAACATATGGATACGCAACGCTCGTGACCTTTAGCAAATAATCGCTATTACTGTGTGCTGTGTAGAGCATTGAAGACATAGATGTGAATAGACAAAGTTAAAGAGTGTAGGTGCTTATAACAGTAAGTGCTGAAACAAGATAGGGAAGAAAACCTGACTGTTAAGTTACGTTATTCCTATGGGTGTTCATGAGTATCTCGATATGCAATATGATATTGTATCGGATTTCTAATGCGAATCCTAAGTTTGGCATGTTCTTATCATAATGTTTTCAATAAAGGAAACCTGCTAGGATTATTATTGGTCATCTGTAAATTTTGTGTGCAGAGTCGCTTCCATGTATGCAGCGTGACAACGAAGATCACTTACTTATTTGGTGTAACTCGACATTCAACAATTAACATCTTTGTCTTCAGCTTGCTTTAAATTGTATGCTAACTACTAACAGATCCACTTAGCGTAGCACAAAGGGCAAAGATCAGTGAAAGGAATAACTTAAATATAATTTTGTATTGACAGTATAGCATAATAGTAGAAATAATTGGAGGAAAACATAGATTGAACAAAGAACTATATAGAAATTTGTTTCTTGATATTGAGTAAAATATAGAAGATGCTAATTTCCATCCGTAGAAGCCGCTATACAAATACGTACAATTTGCTCAGGTATAGAGAATCGTGAAGAGTGATTACAATTATTGCCCTTCTCTCTTAATACATAAATCCTTACTTAGCGACTACCATGCAGCGAAAACCAGAATTTCGACTTTTCTTCCATTAATTTCCAAAGCAAGGCAATTGTTTTTTCAGTTCGGAAGACTATAAAGAGAATTACTTGGAGCTGCAGGGAACTCTGTCAACATAACTCATCGACAATAAACTAAAAGAGTAATACTTCCAGCTCATCTCTCTGGTCCACGCAACTGTACATAGCAAGTACAATACTCGTCCAACTTATTTACAACTTATAATGAATCTGTGCAATTTACCCGATAAAAATGTTAAGATCTTGTACCCATTAAAAATCTTCATTAAATTCCAGTAGCTTTTCCTTGGGCAGATTACCTTGCAAGATATGGTCTCTCGAGAGAGTTAGGATGCGTTACTCTGTGCTATAAAAGGGACGTTACATCTTCCCTCATGTTATCTACTCGTATAAACTGACATACCTATCTTCAATTAACGATGCCTAAACACTATCTATGGCAAAATTATTAATGATACTTAGCCATCCCTGTATGACCATTCTTTCTCTACAAGAACCAGTAGCATTCAACTCTCTGTAGGTAGAATAAACATTTGCCACATTATTCATGGACCACAATGGCTTTTCTACTACCATGCATACATCTACTGCTAATAAATTCAAGAATAATTTCATTGTTTTAACACTTTATGCACATCTCTCCCAAACTTTTATTCAATCAATCCCGTATTTTTATACCAGGAACCAAATGCAACAAGTTGTATACCCTACTGTTTTATGACAGTGTAAGTTTGAGAAAAGGTCGAAAAAACCAGCACAATATTTCAATTAATCATGCCAAGATGTTGTAATTGGAATTTACAAGGATTCGTGTTTTTCAATCAACTGAGTGTACTCGATTTATTGTAATCAATTAATCAGTTACTTGATTAGGATTCCTT
Source organism: Tomocerus maximus (assembly GCA_019776445.1). Taxonomy (NCBI): domain Eukaryota; kingdom Metazoa; phylum Arthropoda; class Collembola; order Entomobryomorpha; family Tomoceridae; genus Tomocerus; species Tomocerus maximus. Next base: position 60,826 of record JABASH010000100.1, read on the forward strand.
GTCTACTGTTACACTGAGTTATTTTGATTATGAAATTGTAAAGTTTGCCAGTATTGGCTTTTATGAGTGAAATTTTTGCTTCCAAAGTCCAAGATTTTATACAAAAATTTTGCAATTAATTTAAAATGAAAGTACCAAGCATTATCAACTTTGAAATACGAACTGGCATACCCAAAACCTGTATGTAATACCATAGGATATAAATATTTGCTATAAATGAAATAGCTTAATTGGGAAGTTAATACACCAAAATGTTGATACGACCATTTAAACATACTTAAGCTATTTATTTAGTACATTGGCTTCGATTTAACTGGAGATTAAAAAATGGTATAATATTTTGGGGCGATTGTTGAATCTGAGCAGAAAAGCTCTGGATGACATAATTATGTCATCCAGAGCTTTTCCTACTCTACATCATCTTCAAGTATAACTCGAGTATAACCAAACCGAAATTAAAGATGTCAACTGATATTTGAACGGGGATCTATACCTCGGGCCCATGATTTTGAAAATATGCCTTGGTCGCCAAGAAAGGCTTTCCC